>WOGP01010087.1:0-10455 GCA_015342065.1 Leptinotarsa undecemlineata
AACCAATTTATACCTCAAGTTACCTATCTTTAGCATTTGCCATTTCAATTTTATTTCAAATTTATGTGATATCAATTTTGATTCCGTAGAATATATTGTTGACACTGCAGCTCAGTATTTCAGTATTTTAAGTTTCTGGTATAATTTTCTTTTTATTTTATTATATCATAATTTTTTTATTCATTTTCTCAAATTGTAACTTTGTAATTATAAGGATCTATATTACTTTTTTTACATTCTTAGTTCACCCTAGAAATGGTTTTTAACTGTTGTGTAATAAAAGCTATTTATTATTATTATTAAAACATTGTAGTCTCATGGATTTACTACGTATATCACGGCATCCATTTCAACATTTTTGCTTCCTGTCTTTTTAGCCAGTATAATTAACGTATTCCTGTTTACCAGTTCTGTTATTTCCTCACGGCATTTACAGACCAGTGACGATATTACTTTTGAGTTCATGAGTGCCTCAGGTGTATCCTGATCCGCTCATTTTGATGATGCCTTAGATTATTATTCCTTGTGCATTGCAAGATTCCGATACTTAAGCTTAGAAGACTAATACATTTCAACTGAGCAGGTTAACGCTTCAGACATATTCCGAACAAGAGCGGAACGATAAGTTACAGCGTATTAATGAAGTTTTCCATTACAGTTTTTATATTTTTCGTATTGTTGACGGTGAAAATACCCAAAAATGCTCGATACGAAACTTAAATTATGCTGTTTTTTTTCCAACTCATTTATAGATTAATAAATTTGATTCTAATGTGTCCTAGATATCGCACGAGAGGTAAGTCGTACTAGTTCGACTTTACTCAATTTCGAGAAACATATCAGTGCCAAAGAAGTAGAAGTGTGATCAGTATGTGGGAAATCCGCAAAATTTTTATTTAATTTCACTGAATATATTAATTATGAAATGAAAATCATTCAAAAATTGATTCAAATAAAGATGTACCTTCGATGATGATCTCGATGTTGATTTTTTTTGCTATACACATGGTAAGTTCGTGAAAGCGATGATGCCAGGGAACTCCAGCGTGCAAATTAAAACCAGAGAATGCAGAAATTACAATACATAATTTTACAAATCACCAATTATTTACAAAATGCAATATAGCCTGCATGCACAAACGGGCCAGTGTACCTCTCCAATTTTAGAAGCAATAATATAGGCCTCTGAAGATACCAGCCATTTGCGCCGGCGAAACGTAAGAAATTCTTATAGAAGACGGCTTGAACACTCGTAACAATAAGCAATTTCAAAAGGTGGCCATGGAAGTCTAAATGTCTGCAAATGTCCAAGAAGAGAACTTCAGTGTACATCGGATCTTTCTCAATAATCTTTTTTATTATCTGCAATATGGGTCAGTTTATATTTGCTTGAAAATGGCATTCTTCTCATATCCTTCATTTTAAAAGCTATGGCCTTTTTGCGTACATGGTGACTTTTGATAGAAGTATATTACTTTTATATTTTGAAACATTGATTATATCAATCAACATTCAGAATTATCTTGTTATTCAACTGCAATTTCTTAGCGTTATCAGTATTGTGTCAGATAACTGTAAAAAAAACTATTATCGAGAAAGCACGCATTATTGAAACACACAAACATACACAACAATAAATGTACTTGAATATCAGTTATTTGCAGCGAGGGCAACCTGAATTTTTGGACTACTCGAAATAAAATGTATCGAAATGAGAATCGTTTTTTTATCTGAGAACCCTAATGATTTATTTTGAAATCTGAACAAATTGTTTGGGTTTTAGTCGAATTTTAGTAACTTGCTCAAAATATTAAGGGATCCCTTTGTATATTATGTTTACTGTTTTTCGGGTATACTACCTTCCACAATCTGAAAAATCAATACAGAACCTGGCGAATGTAATGAATCATTGTTGGTTTATTGTGTAAGTAAGTTTGAAAATGTCCATATAGGACGAAACTGCAGTAACGTTAGTTACAATTAAAAGTGGTATTGAATACAGAAATTTTCATTTCTCTTTTCATTATGATCTCCTACCACGTAGTAACGGCTACATCTATCAATTAAACTAAAAAATTCCTTCCGTATTCATATACTGGCTGTTCTATTTGAAAAAATATAACTTTGGTAGGCCATGCTCGGCTAAATCAGCCACTATGCGAGAAAATAATTTTGAAAGATAGTATTTAATGATATAACTGCAAAAAATTGGCCAGTTCAAAAAATTGTTTTCTCTGGACCGAGGGAATCTTGCTGACTCACCCTGTATTTAGAAATCAGTAGATACATATAATAAAAGTGTAACTAATCGCTGTCTATTTGTTTATTTATCTGTTTGTCTGTGCGTTTGTACGCGCAATCGATTTTGGAGAGGTTTTTTTACTAATATTATAATGAACTTCACTCAATATTTGGTGCTTATTCGGTTCATCAATATGTAACATCCATGTTTCCACAAAACACTAAGAAACTTTTTGCCAATTTTGAATTATAGATTGTAATATACAAATAACTATAATTTCTAAATTCTATTTTCACACATCTGAAATACTTCTGGGCAGTGTGCACAGAATGCTGACACCTATTGAAAGTCCATGTTTATTATGATTATTTTTATCCATTTTACTGTTAGGTATATATGTACTCTTCTGTGTACTCTTCTTCTTTTGTTCACTCATAGACTTGTTCCTCATAGTGATTAAAGTAGAGTGAGAAGCGAGGTACAGACAGAGATATCTACTTTTAGTAATGTCATACTTTGAATCGATTGGCTGCCTATGTATGAAGTATGGAACAGGTGGTATCATTGCCTAAACTTTGAACCTATACTGATTCTATGTGTTCAAAGTTTAAAGAAAATATTTTAGAGAAAGTCTTGAGGTATTTAATTTGAAAGCATTATTAAAAATCATATTTCGAATTTGTTAATTTTAACTAATCGTAGAGTCATCAGAATTTTTTTAGAATAGTTTTTTTTTGCATTATAGTTCCGACAGCTGAAACTAGAGAAGCATAAAAACAGGCAAAAGTATAAAAACTGCTAGCAACATATGAACAGAAATTGGACAGAACAAGGACAATGGTAATATTTATATTAAGCTTAGAATACACTCACTAGACCATATATATATTCAAGAGATGTCTTGAAAAATTTGATTCCATTGTTAGGAAAGCAAAATAGGGTTTTTTCAGAGAAGTGCACAAGTATTCGATGTGAATATTGAAAGACAATTTATTGTCAAGTTGTGTTCCAAGGAATTTTTTATATTCTGTTGATTTGAAACCAAAAGTTATTTGGAGAGGGCGCTGATACTTACATGAAAACTGAATAAATGTTTCATCTTTATTATTTATTGAATGATTGTTTACACACCAACATTTGAATTAATTGATTACTAAATTCGTTTCATTTCCAATTTCATTCAGATATGAGGATGTCACAATGATTGTTATGTCATCGGCATGCATGAAAAGTCGACTCTCCTTTATGTTCTGGTCCAAGCACCTCTCCCTGTGGGGTCCCCAGATTCATATCAATTTGATCCAAATATTTTTTTTTACTTTAACGACTATTTTCCTATTATTCATTTAAGATTCAAACTACTGATTGATTGAGCCTCTTATTCCCATTTTATAGATCATTTTACTTGAATACTTCAGGTTGATTTTATCAAATTCTCGGCTTAGATCCAAAAATCCAAAAATATACCAACTATATAGTATCCTCTATTTATGCCATCAAAAATATATTGGATCATATCAGTTGATGTTATTTCCATTGAAAAATTTTCTCTTAATCCGTGTTGGCAAGAACTTATCAAATTATTCTGTTCCAAAAAACTTACCGTTCTGTTGTAAATTGCTTTTTTCATTATTTTCGAGATAGAGCTCAGAACATTTTATACTTATGCCACAATCATTTTCCATAGCTGTAGGATCTCCTTTTTTATAAACTGACACGACTTTAAAAATTTTTAGTTGGTTTGGAAAAATACCTTCCTCTACTGATTTATTAATCAGGGTAGTTAAGTTTTTTGCCAAGTTAGCACAACCTCCAAATACTTTCATAGGAATCTCGTCAATACCTGCTGTCGTTTCCATTTCCGAGTTACTTACTGTAAGACCTAAAATACATGGAACAACATGGTGAGTCATATACGAAGGAAAATTGATTCTGAGGTAAATCTAATGTTTTAATTTTTTCTGATACTGATTTTGAGATTTCCTATTGTGCTCGGAGATAAGACCTCAATATCGCTTCAGACTAATTTAATTTCAATTTGCATCTTTTTTCTCTAGTTTTTCCCAACTAACGTCCAAAGAGTTTTTGTTTGTTCAATGAATTCAGTATTTTTTGGGAATGAAAATGTTGTTTTTCTAGGACAATATTAATGTTCATTGAGTTTTTTCCACATTCATACCGTCCTTGTATATTTTTATTTTCGGGCTTTCTTACGTACCTATATAATTTAACATTTTGAGGTTTCCTTATTGTTGTTGAAAGTTGTTTCAGTATTGGTATTGATAATGCAAGTAACATTTGTTTTTTCGAGTACCTATTGCAGGTACCAAAAGCAAATTTACTATTTCATTGTATATTCAAGTATTTGTTTGTCGAAAAGCATCAGTTTACTGGTTTAACAACCAAAACCGGTCGAAACAAATGAAAAACTAGAAGTAGAAATCTGACGAAAATTATTTTCATCATGCTATATTTATTTATCAAACTGTTTTGTTGATTTAAATTGAATGGGGTATATTTTTAGGAGATGTTAATTTTTTGGGAAACAAAGGTTTACTTCTCCATCTTGATATAAAACAAAACATGTCGGAACCTTTCAAGGAAAGGATAGAAGCAATTAATTTTGAAATAAGTAACTCTATACATAGATGTGTAGATCATGCAAATAAATAACTTTCAGGTACAAACTGGAGAAAAAAGCCTTCTCGAAACAGTTTCTTTCATTTTCAAAGTTCTCTCCATGCCATCCACTGTAATATCCATATAGGCGTTCAATTTTTTCTTTTCGAAATCGGTAACAAACATAATGCCCCACAGATACTGCGCCTCTGTGTATAACCATTAAGGGGTGAGGTTATTGGTTTAAATTTGTCACGCTGCTTACTCCTGAGCTGGTGTCATATATTCTAATCGCACGTATCCTGTTTATTAGATTGTTATTATTCAAGTACAATGGGGTGTCTCCCATCATTAAAAATCTGAAAGCTGTCTGTACTGGTAATTTCATTGAAATTGTTACGGTTCTTAGAATGTGAGAGCGTATTTATAAGATAAAAGTAAATTTGACCGATAATTAGTGATTAGCACTAATCATTTTCTTAAAGTAAAAAAATGGCATAGAAATTAAAATAAAGTAATGTATTAAATTCATATATTTATGCACAGCATCCACCCTGTATAATATCTAAAACAATTCAGTTTCTGTTTTTTAGTGCCTAAAGACAATCAGAATAATTCGACCTTGAAATAACGTTCTTAGGGAGAAAAAAAAAAGGAATAAAAGGGTTATTTTCTCTTGGAATGAGAGTTGGGTTTGGTTATCTTCTCTGGAGAAAGCATTTTGAGCTCATCACACTGTGGATTTGAAGAAACCAAAATATTCATTACGGGAATAATTACATTCGGGTTATGTAAAGGATCAACTCACCCACAGCATTGGGAATTTTTATTAAGTACCCGTTCTCTTGTCTAACTCCAATCTTCAGTCCACACAATAACTACGACCTTCTTATTATCACCTCAAGTCGATATTGTGAACTATATCCTGGTGTATCTCTCGCAAGGCTAGACCACTACACCCCTTATATCCTGATTATGGTACAGCCTCCCGCACGACCTCGATTCAACATTGCGGCACAAATTGCGAATTATAGAAGAAACCAAGCATTTACCACCCTTTAAGTTCAATCATAAGTTGCTAACATCTATATCTGTGAACCCAAAAATATACTTCTGGGCCATATGCCTGTAATCACCATCAGCTTGGCCTTTTTAAAGAAACAATACACGTATCCTCCAAGTGGAATTATATTTACCCACCATCCCTCTCCGCTGAGTTCCGGCAGCCCATAATTCAGTTCCTAAGTAACCCGTTTTAATCAACGACTACGGATGTTACAAAATATGTAATTAATGTGGTTTGATATAAACAAAAATTATCTTTCGATAAATATATCTTTGTTCCATACATTGCTTTCCAATAGGCTTTCGATAAATACGAGTATATCTTTATCCAGTACAGTCGAAGTAAACAATACTGTGAACATTTAAAGTTGACGGTACTCTCAAAAGCCAAAAAACCAATACATATAAATGAACCAACTGCGAACACGTGGAATCTCGAATTGGCAGTTTGGATTGTTTTGTTCATCTGTTTGAAATGTGGCGTCCTTGGACAAGTACTAATAGTAATAACGAGTGTAATAAAAACGCAGACATTTTCAATAGCGATGGTAAACAATGCGAAAAAGAGAGACAGGTAACTCCTTGGGTAGACAGATAAAACGAATCTCCGAAAATAAAATAAGTTTTGAACTGAAGAAGACCAAATCCACCTATACTTTCCTCTTTTTGGAGAACGACCACGATTTCAACACTGAGTACGACATACTCCATTTAGAAGGTAAGGGATAGAAGTTAAACCTGCTTTAGTCCCTGGAAGTCAATAAGAGTAAACGTTTGGGTTCCCTGTTAAACGACCAACAGGAGGTTGATCATTCACCATTGTTAAGTCCTTTTTCATAATGACAATAATTTTATTCGTATCTAAAGAAATGAACTTTAACGTTCAAGCCAGTCTCGAATATACCTACACAGTAGGTTGAATGGACTGACGTCTATCAGAAAACAACTACTCCCCTGACTAATACCACGAAGGGCGTTGGACTGTATCCGGCAGGCGTCAATGCAGGAATCTTCACAGAAAATTACAACTACTCCCCTGACTAAAACCACGAAGGGCGTTGGACTGTATCCGGCAGGCGTCAATGCAGGAATCTTCACAGAAAATTTCCTGCACACGCAATTCGCAATACAACTGAAAGAGTCGATCTTCAATTTTGGAACGGGCATAGTTGCAAACCGGTTTGCCACTCATCAGGGCAAGATAGTGGCCTTCATCGTCCTAAAGTCAATGATATTCCATGATTGAAAATCGGAATTCTTTCATAGTATTTCATTCCTCTTCCTAAGTTGGAGCGAACAACAAAATGTCACTCCATCTAGTGGACGAGGTACTAACCAACTGGATACCTATTCGAAATGTGCCCGATTCCTCTGAATAAGGAAGAAAAACTTTATGATCAGTCAATGGGCTATGCTTGAAGACTGGCAGTAAACAAATCTAAAGAAATTAACTTCGAACGTTCAAGCCAGTCCCGAATATACCTACACAGTAGGTTTAATGGAACATCTACTTCCGTGGCTAATACCACGAAGGGCGTTGAAGGTCGACTATTTCAATTATATTGTCAATTGCATATGCAGGAAATTTTCTGTGAAGATTCCTGCACTGACACCTGTCGGATATAATCGAACGCCCTTCGCGGTATTAGCCAGAGGAGTAGTTGTTTTCTGATAGGCGTCAGTCCATTCAACCTAATGTGTAGGTATATTGGAGACTGGCTTGAACGTTTAAAGTTGATTTCTTTAGATTTGTTTACTTCCAGTTTTCTAGCATAGCCCACTGACTAATAAAAAAAATTTATTCGTATTCAAAAATTCACTTGCTTGCCAAGAACTGATATTGTAATTGGTTCTATCTATAGGGACATCTGATGACAACCATCTTGTTGAAACTACAGAGCCGTAGAGAGCAAGTTGTGTGTTGTTTACTGCAGTGTATCAACTGCGTGAATATGTAACACGTGGTGTTTTCAAACCAGTCAGCAAATCGAACAAAATCCAACGATGGCAGCGATTCACAATCTCTAACTACAGGCCCGGTTGCCACCGCTCAAAGCTCATTACTTGGTGTGACGTCAGGATGTACCGCGGGCGATATTACGTTTTCAATTGATCTTGCTAAGTTGTTAATTGACATAAAAACCGGAAAATTTCTGTGGGATACTTGGGAGATGATTTACTTTTATAATATATAATTTTCAATAAAAAACTGGATTACCCTGAATGAGCCCATTATAGTTGTGATTTTAAGAGTCTGTTTTGCCATATCACCATGGACGAAAATAGCATTCAACAACACGTTCAAATATCAAAATTATTTTATCAAAATGGGTGTTTCGTTCGGGTAACGTACCGCGCGGTTCACCGATTTTATAGTCGCCAAAATTGTTTTACCGAGTGTACTATTGAAACGCAATATCTACCGAAGAGATTGCCGATGTCTGTGATAGTGTGCAAGAGAATTCGATAGGTCGAGTTCTTCGCAAATCGACTGCAGCCGATTTGCGAGTAACTCACAAGAACTCGACCTTTCGCAGACCACAACTTGGCGAATTTTGCATCGTGATTTGGGCTTGCATCCGTACAAAAATCAACTAACCCAGGAACTGAAGATAAACGACCATAGAATTGGCTCTGGAGCAATTGACAACTGACCCTAATTTTCATCGAAAAATCGTATTCAGCGATGAGGCCTATTTCTGGATGAATGAACACGTGAACAAACAAAATTGATTTGGGACGATACCAATCCACATGAGATCCAAGAGCGTCCAGTGCATCCCAAAAAAGTCACTGTTTGGTATGGATTTTGGACTAGCGGCATCATCGGTCGTTGGCCAGGCCATCACTATGAACGACAAGCACCATAGGTCAATGATTACCAAGATCTTTTGGCCTGAATTGTGTTTTAACAGGACTGCACTACTTGTCAAACAGCTCATGCCACATTGGAAAGATATTTTGCATGAGCAATTTGGTGACATCAAATCTATTCATAACCTTTTTTACATTATTCAAGCATATTTCAAAATCTTCACCTGATATCAATAAATCAACCAACTAAATTCCTACTTTCAGAACCTTAGACTGAAAAATGGCAATAGCTAACGATACTCAATGTGGTAATAAGACCTAATTGAGTATTTATCGTAAGTAACTATTAGTTATCTGTTTTTCTTCTTGTTGAAGATAAGTGTTGGACAAATTTATGATTTTGAAAACATAACCACCGACAACATTTTGTAAGATTTCATCCAGACTAGGCAATGGAAATATTTAAAGTCTTTTTAAATACGATATATATTCTAATACCCCCTGTCTTTTTTGGGGCAGGTACAATTGAACTTTTTTCAAGGAAAAAACACAAGCACTACAGGAAAATCCTCAAGGCGCTCTTAGACCGGTGCCTGTGCGAAAATAATGAATCACATTGTATTTGAATCGCTGACGATTAAACCCATTAGGAAAAACTTCCTCAAGAAGTGTATTCCATATAAACACCGTTCTTCAAATGGAAAAATTCCTAAACGGCGAAGGTCGAGGTATACGGAGTTGAACCGCAAAACGATGAGCAGCCACAGTCCATCGCGTATTTCTGATATGTACCGCTCTTGGTGGAATCAAATGTGCCAAGTCGCTGAATACTTCCCGTGAAAGTATCTTAGAGAGGAGAAACGAATCTCCAACTTTTCTTCGATGTTCCAGCTTATCGAGGTTGCAAGTGATGTTCGCGTCTCTAATCAGGCGGATGGCACTTTTCTGAATGGAATCTAGCAGTTTCTGGATATGTTTGGGGGCGGAGCTCCATACATAAGATCAATACTCCAAAGAAGGTTTGATCTGAACTGTATGAAACATCAAAAGTGGCTGAGGTGTGTAAAGTTTTTCGGTTCTGAACAGTGTTTCAAGCTTTCCAGAAGCAGTCTTCGCAATTCCAGCGACATGTTTGTGACAAGATATGCTAGTCTCCATTTCAACCCCCGACAAACTTATCGACTTGTCTGACTTGACATTATTATATCCAGTTCGGAAAGATTTATGTTTTTCTAGAAAATTCGAAAATTACTTCCTCATTAAGATATTAAACCTACACATTTCCGCATGTTGAACTCCAGCAAGGACTCCACCTTTCATTAATTTATTTAAGTATTTTTCCATCTCATCTCTTATTTCATATTGAACTGAAGAGGTACCATGGGATACTTTATAATATTTTTTAGAACCAACCTCACTTTGAAGCCCCTAAATGGACTTGTTCGATCTATACTGACAACTGTTGAGTGCAAGGACTTTGAATTCTGCACAGAATAATCATAGTTCACAAGAAATACATTACTAGAAGCATCCTAGATTACAATCAAGTTCAACTCTCCAGTTACGTATTAAGATATTGAGCCAATATATCCCTAGTAATGGAGCTGTATACTAGGTCATGAATAACTTCTTTGATCAATTACCCAAACACCAAACTAATATTTTTGCACTCGACGCGCGTTTTGCCAACAAAGTTAGCATCCTCAGGAGAAGAA
>WOGP01010088.1:0-10454 GCA_015342065.1 Leptinotarsa undecemlineata
AGTAACTTACACATGAATGATAATGCAACTCAGCCAACAAAGCAAGACCCGAAGTTTGATAAACTTCACAAGTCACAGTGTCAGAATCGTATCAGAAAACGTTCGCGCCTAATGAACATCAAGCCATTGATGAATCAATGAAACGCTACAAAGAAAGAAACAGCTTACGCCAGTATATACCTAAAAAACGTATAAAAAGGGGCTACAAAGTCGGGGTACGTAGTGAGAACCACACCACGTTTGGATGTGCTCTATGTGCAATGTGGGATTATGCCTCAAAGACAATAAAAATTGTTTTATGTCTTTCATCGGAACTAGATAATGCCTAGTGGTTACTTGAAATAATCACATCATATTTTTTTTTGTCACGATCCTACATTTTTTTGTTTTCAAATGGTTGGAATCGATTCAACTTTTGCATTTCTTTCGTTTTATATGCATTTCCGTGGACTCATTAATTTGTGTCAAATTTTGTGTGAAAAATGAAAATGAGTATTCAAAAACACTTGAAATGTTGATATTGGCATACGGCGATTATACTCTGACTCAGAAATATGTCCATATGTGGTACAAGCTTTTCACAGAAAGTGAATGAAGATGTAAATTACGACGTTCGCCTTGGATGTCTCAGCATGTCAACAACTAATGAAAGTGAAATAAAAATGGTTATGAAGAATCACTATTAGTTGTTTAGGATATCGGCATATAGGTTGGCTCATGTCATGCTATTTTTTCGAAAATTTTGGGCATGAAGCGTTTGGCAGCAAAGTTCGATCCAAAATTGCTGAATCGTGACCAAAAACGTGGCATTGGTGTCGCTCAGGAACTGTTGATTGACGTCAATGGCAATCCAGATTTGCTTAAAGGCATTATAACCGGTGACGAATCATGAGTATATGGTTATGATATCAAAACCCACGTGCAATCGTCCCTATGGAAAAGTCCAGGAGATCCAAGATCAAGAAAGCATGCCAAGTTCGATCTAATGTCAACGTTTTGCTCACTATTTTTTCGATTACCATGGCGTAGTGTATCAGAAGCTATTGTCACATAGTCGTTCGGAAATAAGGAGTATTTTCTTGAAGTTATGCGCTACTGACGAGAATTATTACGAAAAAATCGTACGGTTTTAAAAAACAATAGTCGTGGCTTTTCCATCACGATAATGTTCGTGAATTTTTGGCTGAAAAGAACACCGTCATCATGCCCCAGCCATCTTATACACCAGATTTGACCACCTGCGACTTTTTGCTATTTCAAAGATTGATGAGACCCATAAAAGGACGGCGTTCTGTTACGATTGAGAAAATAAAAATTGAATTGCTTAGAGGGCTTAAAGGGCACATCAAAAAGTACTGCAGAACTGCTTTGAGGATTGTAAATAGTGCCGGCACAGGTATTTCATTTCTGAGGGGACTATTTTGAAGGAAACAAAATAGAAATTGATGGATTAACATATATTTTGTGAAAAAAATGAGAATTCATGGCATTTTTTGACCAAACAGCGTATGTTCTAAACAAGTGCAAATATTTTCACAAGCTGAGCAGCAATGGGTACCAAAGTCAATTTTTGTTTCCATTTCAATTCGGTTTATTGTCCTAAGAAACAATGAATGTTTATATTAAGGACTATAACTAACTACAAATTATAATAAAATAACAGAAATAACATACTTTACAATGAATAAAATACCAATGAAATGCAGTCAAATACTGCTAACAGAAAGTATAAGTTGAAAACGTGTAATAGAAATAAAATGCAAACTTTGAAATTCCACTAATTAGATTTTTTTTTCAATTGCTATTTGAATTTTGTTATGGAATAATACTTCTTGATTTTTTCTGAAATTGAATTATATATAATGATCCCACCATGATATATCGACTTTTTTCCAAAATTTGTTTGTGTCTTAATGTCCAATTGGAATAAAATTCAAATTTGATTTCTTTGTTTTATTTTTTACAGAATGAATGAAGCGGCTAATTTTGAGCTTATAGAGTGAATTCAAGTCCAATAAAAGGTTTGGCTTATATAAGTTCAATGTTGGTTCCAAATATGGTAATTTATAAACGCTTCTTATTATTTTGTTTTGTAAGGTTTTCAGAGGTTTTATTCTAGATTTACTTGCTATTCCCCAAATAGAAATGACATAGTGCAAATGTGAATAAATGAGACTGAAATATATATATTTTTTAATTTCTAATTTTGTAAAAAATTCCAATGGGAGGAGATATTTTCTTTCTAATTTTCTCAATATGTTCATTCCATGACGATTTCTCATCAATGTTTAAACCTAAAAATTTTGTTGTTCTTGTGTATGTAATAGAATTTTTATGAAACCTCAAAGTCAAAGTCTTTCTTATTCAAATCTCATTCCGATTCGAAAAAATGGATACTTTCGCTCAGATATCAAGAAGTTTTGCAATAGTTTTTAGAACAAAACTGTTTTTCTTTTCATACAAACCTAACGTGTTTTTGTTAATTTGCAAGTTTTCGATTCATTACTACGTATTCTAAATTTACAAAAATTGATATAAAACTTTCAAGTCATAAATTTTGTATCAATCAACAACATGGAATTGAATTCAATGGTAGTTTCATATTCAAGTGAGTAAGTTTTTCATCAGATCAACATCAGATGAGAAATCACCCTAGGTCTTTCAACATCAACTAGATCAATATAATCAGGCAATGTGTATGCTTTCGAATCATTCAGATACCCATCAATTATCGAAAAAATGCATTGAAACACTCAAATATTCTTTCTTTCGAAGGCCCAACTGCGTAGCCCGTATTTACCTTAAATTAGCAAACTTTTACGAAGCTACAATACCCTTTCAATTCAAAGCGTTTCATTCTGCTTGTCGACAAACTTTTCCTGAATTTCGTTTTCCTAAATTACTACTGGGTCTGATTTAAATAAATTGCATTGTGAATTCACGAAACTTTTAGAGAGATCCTTGAATTCATTCTTCTGATTAATATAATTCCTACCGTAGACTATCGGCTCTACTACAAAAGTTCAAAGTTATCAAGCCCTGCATGCATTGTTAATCAATACCAGTGCTAGATATTTTTCGCGTAGCTGAATAAAATTCGGAATATTCTGCATAAGTGTCTCAATTATTCAACATTATAATTATATATTTTCCTGAGGGAAATTTGCCGAAATCTTTGTACACAAAGCCATTCATTATGAGACATTTTAAATGCGAAATGAAAATTCAGTTCATCGAAGTCGATATTTTCAATGATGAAACACTTGAAGATCGATACAAAATTAATCAGAAATGGACCCAAGTCTAACATTTCAAACTGAACTCTCTATATTCTTTCTGATCATTTGATCGGATGCAAATTAAGTTTTTTCAGGGAAATAATATATATCGTTATTAGCATTCAAAATGGCGGTCTAGAAGCCATCTTCTTCAAATATAATATGACGGTGCTATGACGTCATCTATAGAAATATTGTCAAACAACTCGATACAGTTAGAAACAAACGACAGAGTTCACTTAGTTTTTGAATGAAAATTTAGAAACTGAAATTTTTCACTGATCCAAGTGTTTTATTCTAATATTTTTTCAAAGCCATACCAATAATTGAATCAACTGATCAATTACGACGTGGAAAGCCTCTACACCAACGTTCCTGTCGAAAAAGCACTTCAAATCATACAGAAGAAGCTATCTGAAGATGCACCGATACAAGTAATCATGGAATCACTAGGATGCTGTATACGAAACTGCTACTTCCAACTGAAGGAATCATGGGAATGCAGAATTAGACTTTCCTGAATTACATCAACAACGTAAGTCCTTCCATCACTTTCACAATGGAGAAGTAAGCGAATTACCATTTTTAGACGTATTGGTGAAGAGATTGACCCTAATATATCGAAAAACTACTGACACAGGACAGTATCTGAACCAAGAATCCTTCCACCATCAATCGACTAATAGAGGAATGAATAATTGAGACTACTAGACAGTGCTTTTGAACTCTGTGATGCAAAGTAAGGTCTTGAAAAGAAACTAGACATCATCAAAAAAGACCTTCAACGGAATGGTTACCCCAAAGTGATGGTGGAATAGGCTTTATCTAGAAGACAGCAAGAGCTCCACAAGGAAGAGAAGCCGCCACAACCGATATTTGTACTTCTCTACATCAGAGGATTTTCCGAAAGGATAAGAAGGATTGGGTCCAAGTATGACATCAGAACCTGTTTCAGATCTGGGAACACTATCCGTAGCAGCCTCACGAAAACTAGGCCACCAAACGGGGACTGCGATTCCAAGAGTTGCATTTACCGGATACCCTGCGAGTGCGGGGAATTATATATCGGTGAAACTAAGAGGCCATTGAAAGTTTGCATCGCCGTGCACAAGAAACACGCACAGCGAGGAGAACCAGCAAATCCAGAATAGCAGAGCATGTTTGGACTCATCAACATAACATCAAGTGGGCTGAAGCTGAATTCATCTACAAGGAGGAACACTGGTTTAGGAGAAAATTAAAAAGAGCGGCATATATGTTGTCCAACAACGTATTTAGTCAAGCTAGGGTATAGATACGTAACATATGGAAACCTCTAATCAAGCGGAATACCACCAACTCACGCCAACCGGTCAGCTCCCGCTAAAAACAAATGAAGCAAAGAGAGGAAATAGGGAATAGGTGAAAGCAGTCGAATGACCTATAGATAGTCATGTCTCGAAGTAATAATTCCAGTTATCATCCGAAGACGATTATCAATCGAAACGTCGTGAAGTAATTTGGTTTGGAATCTTTTATTAATGTTTACCTTTTGTTAATAATATTTCTTGATTTTTTAATTTTCAGCTTTTATTAATATTTCAATTCTTGATTTTTGTTGTTGTCGTTTGCATGTTATTTCTTTGTAATGTCAGTTTTGTGCTCAATAAAATTGTTATTTTTTCACCTACTCTCTTTAATTTCTCACAGATTCTTTCAGGGATTTCAAATCAATTTATATATCAGACATTGGAAGTCCGAACTGATGAAGTACACTATATTTATTTATTTTGTCTCAAAAATTTTAATAAGTTGAATACATTGAAGTGTATCTCTATACCCTCAAAAAAAATGTTGAAGATAATATGCTGTTCCCGATGTCAATTTAAAAAATATGAAACCTTCTATCATGAGTTTTCAGATGAGTTAGCTAAAAATTGCATTTGAAAAAATAACGAAAAGTACACGGTTCAGTGGAAGATTTCTGTTTATTAATTTTTATTCAAAAACTGTGCAAACTTTGTAGTTTGTTCCTTCCTACATAGAGTTGTTTGAGAATATTTCTATAAATGACGTTATAATGTCACCATTTGGAATTTGAAAAAATCACTGATACGCCACCACATTGAATGGTGGATCAAAAAGTAACTTGGAAACTGTTTTTCAATAAAAAAAACTAGGAAGAACAATGTATGAGTTTTCAGAAACGTTTACGATGATGGCCATTTTTATTTTTCACCTTCTGCAGTTTCTGAGAAACAAAGGTAAAACAATGTATACTGAATGTCATTCATGCCCAAGAAACATATTGTATAATGAACACACGTGCCAGTTTCGGTGAAACCTTCCATTACGTAACATAAACTTTCGTTTCAATATAGCCCCGAAGAAAAAATCGTCACATTTGGGGAACAAGCAGGCCAATCCAAAGGACCGCGCCTACCAGTCGATATGTCTGATGGAATCAATTCCTTGCAGGCCAACCGTATATTCAAATCCATCTTCATGAGTGGGTGAATGAGTTTTGAAGAATTCAGAAATATAAATCACCAGTCAGATTTTCCTCTAGACATATGAAACTAACAATATGATTTCCCAAAATTCCTGCTCGGATACGCATTCTATCAGAAGATTGAGAGTGATTTTTGAAAAATATTTGAGTTTATATATGACTAATATCGCATATTTTGGCGGTAACGGTCTCACGAGAAATTTATCGTAGACAGATAGGGTTACTCACTACAGACTCAACAATTTCTGAAGAAATGAATTTTTAACGTTCAAGTCAGTCTCGAATATACCTACACAGTAGGTTGAATGAACTGACGCCTATCAGAAAACAACTACTCCCCTGGCTAATACCACGAAGGGCGTTGGATTATATCCAGCTGGTGTCATTGCAGGAATCTTCACAAAGAATTTCCTGCACTGTGAAACCGGTCCGCAAGTGTACCCGTTTCAAAATTGAAGGTATATCCTTTCAGTTATATTGCTAATTGCATATGCAGGAATTTTTATGTGAAGATTTCTGCACTGATGCCTGTCAAAATAATCCAATGCTCTTCGGGGTATTAGCCAGGGGAGTAGTTATTTTCTGATAGGCGTCAGTCCATTCAACCTACTGTGTAGGTATATATTCGAGACTGGCTTGAATGTTCAAAGTTCATTTCTTTAGATTTGTTTACTGCCAGTCTTCAAGCATATCCCACTGACTGATAGGAAAGTCAACAATTTATATCTGTTTCTCGTCCAAGATAGATTTTTTTCAGCTCCTGCTAGCTCTAGCCACAATTCAAGTTGTTCGAAATTTTTCAACTTCCAGGAGATATTTTCGGTAGATAGGTTCGTCAGGAAATCTTGCATTGAACACCCTTTCTGGCTCATGAAAACAACGAAGAACTCAGCGTTAATAAGAATTGCATCTGTTTTCTTCATGCTGAAGATCTAGTGGGAACCAGTTTTGAAAATTCAAATGGAATGAAATGAAGCTGATTCTCAGTATCAATAGAAATGGCTGTTAAGCTAACATACTACTTTCTGTTAATAGGGTAATACGACATGGCCGTTGCGTTAATGGCCATGTTATTATTGAATGCGCAAGGCTGGTGTAAACCTCGAAGTAGGAATGGGTCAATTGGGGCTAAGCCTATGGCGAGAAGCGCTTCCTGCGGAACCTCTACTGCAGGCATCCAGTGATGCAATTGAACCCAGGTTTGTGTTTATTGAATACTACAAAATACAAATAAAATAGAACACAGAGTCAGATGTCCCAAATACAATACGCATATATTCAGACGACTCAAAAACCAAAGAAAGCTCAGGATGTGGAGTTTACTCCAGACCACTAACCTGAGGATTAAGTGGGGATAGGAAAAACATACCAGCGTGGTTTAAAAAGACCAGACTGGTATCTCAATCGCTACGAAAGAAATAACCAGGAAAGGAAATTCTGGTAAAAACATAAAAATCTGCACTCATAGTAGATAGCCTTGAACAGACAACGTGTTACCTCAGGGCTAGTACTAGAGTGTCACCAAGATTTAGCCAAAGCATCGGTATATAATAACATTATCCTGAGGTGGGCTGAAGGGCATGACAGGAATAAAGGTAATCGAATTGCCGATTCTTCAGGCAAGGAAGTGGCTGGACTAAACATTTTATGATCCAGTGACACCTGATGACTTCGACAATTGCGGAACTAGCCAAACGTCACACCCATGCTAAATCCCTGAAGATATGGGATGGAATCAAATTATGAAGTTTTACCAGAATCAACCTGGGCGACCCTGGGAAGCTAGCGCCTAAGAAATATCTGGCGAAGACCAGGAAAAACCTACGCTTTACAGTAGGATTTCTGACTGCCCACTATCAATCTGAAACACCTCCATATTATGGGGCTAGTGGACATACCTCTATGCGAGATGTGTGAACACGAAAATGAAACTGTTAGGCATGTCTTATGCGAGTGTCCGGAGTTATCATTAATAAGGGAGTGTGTGTTCGGCGACTATTGGCTTACACCTGCAGATATCCTGTCCTGGAAGGAAGAGTGGGCCTACACTCACCTAGCCTAGTTGTTTGCCTACACTCGCCATCCTACTCTACATATATAGATAGGGTATCACGGTTTATATTCTCATCTACATAGTCGATCGTAATGAATCTTGATACTTCGGTTCAATTTGTTTGAATTGTTTCAGAGAGCGAACTATCCAGAAATTAATATTTGAGAAAAACATATCCAAAAGAGTTATTATTATGACAATCAATTTTCTTCTGTATTATAGTCATTCACGAGAAATTCCAGTAAACATAACTATAAATGTATTTACTTGTCATGAAACATTTCACGTTTAAAATTGAATTTTCCTTCAAATTTAAATGAGAGAGTTGTCATAGTTTTCTGAATAACCAAATTATTGAGCAAATGTATCTAATGGCAAAATACTGCTTCAGTCAAAGCGTCTAATTTAACATCAACAAAGAGCTGAATTTTTCTTATTCTAATTTTAATTAAGGAAAGCGGACCATGTCGTGCAATCTATTCAGAATTATGCAGTTAAATAAATTGTTTGAACAATGTTATTGAGTTATCTGAAGGTTCCAGCTTCGGTTTCCCTTGTTTCGTTTACATTGTTCACAGAACAATCGTGTCGCAAGTAACGTAATAACTCAGATATTCTTGTGATATAATATGATTTTTTTTATTTTTCGTGGGAACTATATGATGAATTGGAATTGAAAATATATTGAGGTATGGTTCTCAATCAATCGAACCAATGCACAGGAGAAACAGTGGTCACACATTAGGACGTTAATCGATTTGTAAAAACGGGCCGGCAACGTAATCGCGATCATGTTACGTTACGGCTTGTGGAGATGAAGTACTGTTGCATTTTTATCCGTACAAATTTGACACGCGTATAACCATTTGAGCTGAACCACCATTTGACGGATTCAAGCTGTCATATCAAAATGAGTATATTTGTATCGCGTATATTTGCCTGAAGAAGAATAAGAAGAAAAAATTTGAAAATTATGACCCGGACGAATAAATTTCACTACTTTTTTTAACTTAAATTGCTTTTATCTTTCCAATATCTGCTAATATCTATTATTTTGCAATAGTTTCAAATTAAACATGATCATAACTGACTTGTAGAAAAGACCCACCGGGGAAACCATGTTAAAAAAAACGCGCTTAGTACACTACCTCATAGGTGGCGTGGAAACATGTGCATATTATAACAATTACAACTTTTACAACTTTTCCAATCGTTATATCTTAAAAACGATGAGTCGTAAGAAAAAAAGTATTGATACGTTTTTTGTAGATAATTTCATGTTCTACAATTTTTTCTTCAGTATTTTTATGATAAATCTTACCTTTTTGCTGAAAATCGCGAAAAACTAATTTTTTCAGCTTTGACCGTGAATAAAATTTTTTCCATACAGGGAAGCTGATTTTCAGCTTGGTGGGAATTTAGGTAGCTTCAAATGTCTAAATTGACCGGACTATTTCAAAACATTTATACTATGGAAATTCTATATGGAAAATACGATATGACACCCTGTATGATTTTGAAAATTTTCAAAGGATTTCCATATATGTAAAAAATAATTTAGATCTTGACGGGGCAAAGTATAATTAGGAATGGAGTAAAAGTAAAAAGAAATGTTTTCACTCGAAACGTTTGGTATAGCGGAATTAAATACGTTTCTGAAACTGTAAGATTGAACTGGAAAATTTTATAATCACTCTTTGTCAGAGTTCGCAATCCACAAATATGTCTCATTCAATTAAGCTCCTGGTACACTGTTTGAATGTGTTTCTAATATCTACTTTGGCAAGGAATAAAACGATAATTTCGAAAACGCATCTGCTGCTGTCCTTACAGAATGTAATCATCGTGTCTAGGTCTCATACCAAGCAGTTTCAGCGGATGTAAAATAATATCTCAGCTATGATTGCAGGACATTTTGGTGGAACGTGATAGCGGTAGAAAGTGCAAAAGGCCTACGTTTGAGTTATGTTCAGCAGATAGGGGTGCTACAGGTAATACTCAGCAAAAGGAGGTCATATTTTATAAAGAAATCCAATTTTCCAGAGAAGGTTTGATCGAATTTCAGTTTTATTTTCGTGCTTCAAGTGTATCTCGAATTATAACAGTTATAAATCGCGTCCCTAACTTAATTTGTGTGTGGAGAACGAGAGTAAACAGTACGTGACATTAACTTATCTTGGTGATATTACATCAGTTCGGACTTCCATTGTCTAATATAATATAAATTGATTTGGACTCCCTGAAAAAAATAACAATTTTACTAAACACAAAATAAACTGAAATTACAAGGAAATAACATACAAGCTACAAACAAAAAATAAAAAATTGAAATAATAATAAAAGCTGAAAATCAAAAATATTATTAACAGAAATGAAAAATAAAAATAAAGATTAAAAGATTCCAAACCTAGTTACGTCACGACATTTCGATTGTTAGTATCCACAATCGTCTTCGGGTGATAACTGGACTTATTCTCGATGTTCATCTTAAATTTGTTCAGGATTGAAGCGTGGCTCCCTTACCCTTTGGACTGAGATTCGACAGAGGGACGAATGGGTCAAATCTGATATTTGACGACGACATTAAAGTCCTCGGATATCAATGCCGCCCTTCACGGTGTACCCCTACCTG
>WOGP01010089.1:0-10454 GCA_015342065.1 Leptinotarsa undecemlineata
TTACAACTTCAGAGATGTATATACGTGGTATACTTATGCATATAACGATGATTACAACATTTACAACTTTTGGACTCGTCATATCTCAGAAACGGTGGCTCTATGAAAAAAAAGTATTGACAATTTTTTTGTAGAGAATTTTATGATCTACAATTTTTAAATGAAGTTATTTTATGATAAAACTTAACGTTATCCTGAAAATCGCGAAAAAACTTTTTTTTTCGAGATTTTTGACCTCGAATAATTTTTTCCCAGGCATCGCAATTATTCGGAATTTTAAAATCTCATTTTTAACTATGTTTTGAACATTTACACGCATTTGCAGCTTGTTGTAAATTTATGTACCTTCACTCTTATTTTGTAGTCTAATTTGACCGGACTATTTTAAGAAGAATTGACTCATAGTTTTCAATTTCGATTGCAGGAGTCCATTGTTAAAGGTTACTTCTGGAAAAAAAATTGTGAAGGTGTGTGAAGTGAACCTATTTTTCATACTTTTCTGAGTTGAGTTCATCTATTTTTCTTACACTGTACCGTACTATATTCATTTTGATTTATTGTTGGGATTTCACTGTCATTTTTACCTTGAATATTCATCTCACTTTCCATATGGTGTTTGAAGTTTTGTAAAATCTAAAAAGGATTTTCAGGAATAGTGATAAAGAATCGTACAAAAAAGCATAATTTTGAAAGTAAATTTACCCTTCCAAATATTAAAGTCATAGTTACAATTGATTTTTTTTATGTAAGATATCACTCAGCTAAGAATCTTTTGAAAAATGTTCACAAACTTTCACAAAGTTCCATTGTGAACCTTTAAATAACAATAAACATTTTTGCTCATTCTCTCACTGACTATATATTATAGATAGACAGAGTATTTTATAATCATTCACAGGAGTGACAGAATATTTTTGTCTGAGAAATACGTCAAAGGGAAAATTGGAAAAATATCAAATATGTGTACATATAAATATAAAAATGACACATTCAAAATGAATAGCTTCAAATTGCAAACACAATTACAAACATTTTGAAATGTGCGTCATATTGCGCATGATTACTGAAAGTAGAAATAACTTCTATAAATTTTCAATAAAATTTTGGTTCGTAAGTTTCTACAGGCTAGAAAATATTCATCAGTATTGTAGGACTCTAGATTACATAAGAATTTTCTTACATGTGTCAGAAATCTGTTAGCATCGACAATATCTCTTATGTTTTTTGGAAGATTATTACAAAATTTCATTCCAGTATATATAGCCCTACGTTCATATAGGGATTTTGCATGGATGGGATATGAAGTCTTTTTTCGTTTTGTCTCATAAATATGCGTTTTGCGATGTATGTCAAAATGGCCTGGATGATTGATGATAAATTTTATTGATTTATAGATATAGATTGCTGACACAGTAACTAGTTTGTTGATCCTAAAGGCTCCTCTGCAGGAATCTCTTGTATTCATATAGAAAATTATTCTTATTTTTTTTGACATAAGAAAACTCTATTAAACCCATGACATGAGCATCAGATGATTATCCTTTGTCTCATAGCGGAGTAAAAATTCGCATGATATACTGTAACTAGTGCTTCAAGATCAACATTTTTTTTAGAATTAGAAATGTTTTAGAACATGGCGTATGTTAGCGAGTATAGTTTATGGTAAAGATTGTCTATCTGACTAGTCCAACTTGAAGTGTCATCAATGTATAAGCCTAGCAACTTCACTGAAGTATTACATATTATTTTTTGATTGTGCATGATTATGTTTTGTGATGTTTCTATACTGTTATTGATTTTGAACATGATACAATTTGTTTTTCCATCGTTCAGAACTAACTTCCTTTCTGAAACATAATCTTTCAATTGTTCTATGATTTTGCTACCCATTTTTATGATATCAGGTAAGTTCGCACCTGTTAATAGAAGATTGGTATCATCAGCATAATTGATCATGTGACCAGTGTTTATGTCTGCTGTAACCCCATTAATATTGTTGATAAATATAATAATTAATATTGGACTGAGAATGCTACCCTGTGGAACATCCATAGATACATCCGATCTTGACGTTTTGTCTTTTCGATTGAGTTCAACTGTTTGTTTTCTGTTTTTCAAATATGAAGTGAAATAGTTGTAAGATTTTTCACGAAGTCCATATTCATAGAGTTTCCATAATAAAATGTTATGATCTATGCAGTCAAAGGCTTTAGATAAATCCATGAAAACTCCACATGATAGATCTCCTTTGTCCATTGCTTCTAGAACTTCATTGCTGAGATACATCAAAGCAGTTTCAATTGAATTATTTTTTAGATAGCCATGCTGGTTATTAGAAAACATTTTGAAGTTTGTAAAAAATTTACTAATCGATTTACCATTGCTATTTCAAAAATTTTTGATATACATGTTGAAAGACTGATTGGCCTGAAGTTAAAAATGTCCGACTTATTCCCTTTTTTAGAAGTGGTTTGATTATTGCTATCTTTAGTTTATCTGGAAAAACTCCTTCTTCGAATGAATTATTGATCAGGAAGGTCAGAATACATACAATCTCATGAGCACAACTTTTCAGTATGTGTATGGGTACTTCATCAGTACCCGTGCTTCTCTTGTTCTTCATTTTGTTCATTTTCGAGAATATCTCATCTTCTGTGACAGAGTTCAAGAGCAGAGTGTTACTGTAGAAGACTATATACCTTTCAAAGCCAGTCACCTTACCAATATCCTTCTGTGTTGACAAGAGTTTAGGAGCAGATTCGATGTAGATTTGTTGAATCTATTGGCTACTTCGCATGGATTATCATATTCAAATTGTACGGTTTGGGATGCACCTGTCACTTACATCATAATTTGCCACATTGTTTTGGATTTATTATCCGACTCAAAAATTTTATTTCAATAATAGTCATATTTTGCAGATTCCAAGTGATTGATGTAATTCCTCTTTATCTCTTTATATGTATTTTTATAATCAGGATCAATTGTAGTAATGGATTAATAAAAGACAAGTTGGTTTTTCATGTGTGTAATCTCAGGTGAATTGAAAACTTTATTTTCAATGCGTTTTTGGAAAGTGTAGATCAAAGTGAAAATCGACAGTTTAACTGAATTTTGAGAAAGCTTCTTTTTTATCTTTCGCACTGTATAAGTTTGTCCAGTTCTCGGACTTTAGGTTAGGTTAGGTTCACCTTCGAAATTCGTAATTGTTATCTAGGCAGGAACTGGAATGTGGAGTAACCCTTGCTGGTTTGTTGATGGTTGAAATGAAACTATAAGTAGCTAACAGATTTATGAAGTCTTTTCAGGTATTGCTTGTAAGATGAAGAGTGGCTATGTTAAAATCACCTGCTATAAAATAAATACAGTTTTTTCTATATAAAATGTTTCACATGGTCTGAAATTCAGTTATAAACAATTCAACTTCACTTGTTGGGGACCTGTAGATGCAAACTACATTGAACTTTGTTTTGCCAATTTTACGGGCTGCACTGGAGAACTCACTTGAATGATATCTTTGAAGTTGTAATTCTTTATATTATGTTGTGATTGCCACTGTTCTGTAATGCACACCACTAGACAATTCAGATCTTCAATGACCTTATGCATCATGTTGATGCTATTTCCTAAAGACTGAACATTTTGATGCATTGGATATAATACCTGAAATTATATTTCAACAACGTCTAAAGAAACGTCTTATCTCACTCAAAATTGGAAAAAAAAGAATTCCAGATGACCAAGATGATTATGACTACTCAAGAACTTAATCAATTTTAATTATTACAAAGTATCAACCGCTGATTTTTGCATACAAATTAGTAAAAATGTTGAAAAAAAATACTCCATCTAATAATGGAAGGCAAACTTGAGACAAGAATAAAAAATTAATAAAGACATGATCACATATTGCATAAGGTAAATAATGAAAGAAAATATATACACATTGCGATGGCAATATCTTCGAGCTTTGTGAAAAAAATCCGGCTTCCACGCCATGAAAGTCTGAAGTGATGCAATTAGGAAAAGCACAATCATAAATGTACCAACCGGAATTCTAAAATGGATACTCCACGAGTGGTTTCTTGCCATAACCAACAGCATGAATGTTCCCTCGAAAATACCGCCCATAATCAGATAGATAGGAATCCATTCATTCATTGGACACTCATTGTAGAATGTAAAACCCATGATGAGTTTCATTATGCATGAGAGGACGTTTACGACTACACAGATCATAGCAAAGTTCCTTGTATCCGCGGGAAAGGGGTTTTTCTTTTGATACACATTTCCAGATGTTTGTCTCCAAGCTAGCAGTACCTGCCGTTCCAAATCTTTATCATATTTATTCATTTTATCTGAAGATTATTTTTATCACACATCCAAACTGAAATTCTAACTAAAGACCAATCCCACGAAATAATAAATTCATTTACTTATCAATGATTTTTTAGATTGATTCATTTGACAGTTCTACTACTTGAATGAAAAAAAAAAAGAAATGGCAGATATCACCAACCAAATTAATTTCTTGAAATTAAAAAATGTAATTGAACTTTTCTTTATTCTCTGACGAAAACTATCTTGCGATGTATCACGTTCGTGAATGGTACAACTATTTTCACTTTACTGAATAATTCGAGAAAATTAATAAAAAAGTAGTAATATTTAGTGACATTATAGACATCTCATTGACGTTAACCAATATAACCTATATGAAAATTAACGGAACAAATCTACACTTAGACAGAAAAAAGTGTTTGTCAACGATGAAAAATAATAATGATGGAAAAACCACTTATGATGGAAAAAATATCAATAAAATCAGTATACAGTGTCATCCCCAAAGTATACACCATAAGGGAAACTTATTTATTAAGGGTTTTTCGACAAAAAGGTATTCTTGATAAAAGTTTGTGAATCCCCTAAAACTAAACATGCACTAACAAAATACAGAACAACACACATAATATACAAGGAGCCATCAAATATTTGATTTTGTGACAAGTAAAATACTGTTATTTTGAAAAATCTCGGGAAATGTTATTCAGAAAAGTTATTCAGAATTGAAAAGTACATCTAGATTTGAAGTTATGGCCATCTAAGTGAAGTTTAGTTTTTTACCAATGTTTTTTTCAAATGGGACTAAGAAAAAAAATGCTAAAACGATAAATAGATATTTCGGAACAAACTCATTAATGCCATGGAGATTTTTTTGTCCAAAATAAGTGTTTTAAGTTGAATTACCAGAAAATCAGTGACTTTGTTCCGAAATAAATTTTTCATTTTGATGTTTTGTGATTTGATATTATTGAATATTAAGTTCTTGCTACAATACTGTACAATTTTGAGTAAATTTCGGTGTTAACAAGTAATAAAAATTATTGGGAAAGAAAGTTTTTGGCTTTCTACTACTCCATCTTGACAAAAAAAAATACTTTGAAACTTGATTTACTTTTCAAAAAATGTACCGTGGTTAGCACCATACTTGTGTAATTTGTAATATTACTGGCTTTTAAAACAAACCGTCGTATGGAGGATGCTGTCTATATTTCGTCTCAGCAAAAATTTTTTTCGTAGTCCTCATTTAAAGAAATAGGTGAAAAAATAAAACTTCACTTAGATGGCCATGAAATCAAATGACACTTTAGCGAGTTAAAGTATAAAAACCGACACTTTAACCTTAAAGGACGTTTTTGGCTTAAAGAATACTTTAGGTTGGTTATGAAATCAAAAATATTTCTTAAAGTATCCTTTAAAGTTATAGTAAACCTTTATGTTTCTTTATGAAATCGGCCGTAATAGATATTAAATCATCATATCGGATTAGAATTATAACTGGAAGTTTTTCACTAGTTCGGACTTCTATTGTCTAATATATAAAATGATTTGAAATCCCCGAAACAACTAAACAAGAAGAATTAAAAATAAATAGCTATAAATAATAATTATGTTAAGCAAAAATAACGTAATAACGTATTAATAGTGAAATAAAATACAAGTAAAAATAAACCGATTGAACAAAAATTAAAATTAAAGAAATCAAAATGAAAATAAAAATAAAAAAGTTAAGAGATTACAAGCCACGTTAGTTCACGACGTTTCGATTGTTAGTATCTACAATCGTCTTCGGGTGATGACTGGACTGATTCCTTCGAGAGAAGACTATTTATGGGTCGTTGGAGTACTTTCACTTATCCTCGCTTTCCATTTTAACTGGAAGTTGTAATGACGAACGCTGTGAAAAACGAATGCTGTGAAAAATCTGGTGAATAAGAGGAGCTGGTAAATTGAATTCGGCAAGATATGGAGCGGAAGTTAAAGCACGGTTTATTGGAGTAAAAACAATATTACTAAGCTTGTACACATATTTTGTTACGGTAGTGAATGATGCTAATCAGGATGTAGAATTTTGATAAACAGAGGGGATTAGGAGAAATAACAATCAAAAATGGCAAATCGTGATGGTTGTCGTATTTAGAAAAACGTGGTGATAATGTTGAACTTATAATAATATAATTTTCAGCTGTTAAATTATTTCTGGAAATTTATTTTTGATATTATTGAAAAATGTGTGAACCTCTTGTTTCATTTCTTCATTTCATTATTATTCTTCTGCTAATATGTGTGAGGTATGTATTTTGTCATACAGACAGCCACCAGGCAGGTTATATTGATTTTGATATCGAAGAGCATTTGGGGTGAAAATACCACGCTACAAAATTTTATCAAGTTGAATAATGAGAAAAACTAGGAATCACTGTTCAACATCGTTCAACATCTATCAATTTTCATTGGAGAAAAATACACATCAGCGTATCCTTGAGGATCATACATCTTATACCTGATGATGTTTTCACACCGCAAGTCACTTGTTACTTCAGTTTTGTTGAAAAACTCTGTATGATGATTCAGTATTATTTGAAAGAGATAAATGAATTTGATCTTTTGGAAAAGATTTATGGACTTCTGAAAAAAATCTTTCAGGATTGGTTCACATCAAAACCTTTCTTCACCCTTCGAAGCTTGATACCAAAGAGTTGTTGGACTACAGTAGGGATGAACTACGATGTCTATCTAACAGGCTTTCTTACAGGTCACTGTCATTTGAATCATCATATGCAGAGAAGCGGACTGTCGGAAGACATTGTGTGTCGCCTCGGTTTGGAAAATGATGAAACAGCAGAGCACTTACTTTGTATCTGCCCCGCTGGGGACTGAATCAGGTTTTCAGTGTTCGGCAGAGCCATATTCTTACCGTTCGACCTGAAAGACTACTCACTATACAAACTAAACGGCTTCGTTAAGAATCTGGGTTCATTTGGTCGAGTGTGAATAGGTTTGAACCACAATAAACCCTTGTGGGTTGTGATAGAGAGTGGAATAAACCCACTCACTTTGGACCTAACATAACCTAACCTAGGAATCCTTTGCGAAATGGCAGAGAAAATTTTGAATATAAGGAAAATATTTTATCCGTTTTTGAGAATTTCAATATGATATTTAAGCAAAGGAACGTCGTTTTCGAAATATCATAAATCCTTTTTCGCTACTGAAAAAAGCATCGAGAAAGAAAGCTGTTTGTTCAGTAGTACCGTAAATTTCAGTGTTTTTACTCTACTACTTCAAGAGCTTTGAACCAACAATATGAAAGAGTCACTTGTGATACAGCGAGGTTGAAATGTATGGGATTGATATATGACTCAAACGCTCAAACCAGAAACATCAATGATGAACGAGATTCCAAACTTCAACATCGATCGAGAACGAGATACGCTCTCTGTTTTCCTGTGAAACTTCCACTGCAAGACTGATATTGTTGCAACCAGGTTTTTGGAAAATAGGGAATAATTCATGAAGTTACTATGATTTTATTAATATCGTTTATTCAAGTGACACTTCATTGTGAGATTTCCACCGAACAGTAAAGAAAACATGCAATACATGATATATTATACAATAACTTCCACGAAACTATTCATACCCACACGTCTTATGAATACGCCTGAGATATAGTAAAACACTTGTATTGGTTTTGTAACCTGTTCAGTGACATTGAAGTTTTACTTGAAAACTTCATGGATTTTCATGTTATCTAGTATCGGCTAATTCCATTACAATTGATATTATCAAAAGTAAAATTTCTGAAGATGCCAACTTGGTTGGTGAAACACGCATCGTAATACTGTTGTTTGGGAAGAGTTCTTGTTTTGGGCATGTAACGTCTTTCATTCTTGTATTCATTATGACTAGGGAAAAGAAATGCATTTTTTGTATTATTATTGTAACCTTGCTTTTTGAAAACCCTTCGTTTGTTAGTGAGAAGTGAGATGTGAATATCAAACAATAGCAGTCCAAGAATGTACCCTTGGTGTACTCCTCTGAATAACAAAAGCCATTCACAATTTCAATTTCCATGAATGAATGTTCATAATGATTCAGAATTATTCAAGAGAGATGAACAAATTTGATTTCCATTAGAAAAGTGGAGAAGGGATAATTGATTCAACCGGAGAGTGACTTTAAGCGGGATAATCCGATCTGAATTCTGGGTACCCCTCGACTTATTCTGGGTGTTTCCCTACGAATGATAACAAAAGCAATTGTTTCGCTCCCGTCGCACCGCAGCGCTCGGAAACCCATCCCAGCAGGTGTAATTAAAGCAATCTAGTAATCCTCTTTATCATGAGTCCTCCGCGTGCGACAATTTCGAGCGTCGAGAGCGTCCGCCACAACAGAGCGTGTGGCGCAAATTAATGGCCACTCTATTGAGAAAAAGAGCACAAGTGACGACATTTCAGCGGGCCATAGAAGAGTTATGGAAATTGGTTGGAATCGGTTAGGTAACGAATTTTCATCAAAATATTCAGGTTAGTTAGTGTCTTAGCTAATAAGAAAGGAGAACTGAAAGCCTTGGGTTGGTCTGAAAGAGCAAAAGACTCATGCGGACAGAGAAGTGTATCGGACAGTCTGATTCCTAGACTTTCCATGACATATTGGATGGTGACTGCTGGAATTGCATATGGTTTGTCACACAATGCGATTCACTAATTTCAGAACAATTTTTTGTTATAAATATATGATGTGGGTTATTCATTGGGCAAATGATAAGACAAAGTTTTTTGAAGGTATTTTCACTGGTGCACGGCATTTAGAGTTTCAACAGCAGATATCATCTGAACTATTGGAATATATAACATACTGGAAAAAACTTTTTGGCTTTCTACTACTTCACCTTGATACAAAAAAATTAATGAATTGTGTGTTTTTTCTTATAATTTCATCCAGATTGGTACTGAAGAGCCCTAAGGCAAGTGTCTTACGGCGAAACATCAATGTCTACCAGTGAGGATGACAGTATTCTATGTAAATTTAATTATTACCTCTCATGTCGTATATTGTGTAGGAATCCTGTGAATGATATCTGATTCAATTCAATAACGAATGATTGGAATACAAACTGAGTGGAGAAAAGTGAATTTTGCATATTTCAATGTTCACATGAGAGTATTTGTTTCGAAAGAAACATGAAACATATATGAATGAATATGAATTCATATGAGTTTCAGGAGGGCTTTTTCTTCCAGTTTGTTTTTGAAAGTTACTTATTTATGTGAATTACACATCTATGTAAAGAGTTACTTTTTTGAGATTGATTGCTTCCTTTCTTTCTTTGAAAGATTCATACATTTTTTGTATCAAAGTGGAAAACCAAAAACTTTCTTTTCCAAAAATTAATCACTCCCTAAATTGGAGAAAAATGCCAGTTAGTGTTTTTATCTTGCAACATTTTGGGAATGAACTTAACTTACCACTCATTGTCAAATTCATAATAGAGTGAGTGGCACTTGTTGCATTGAAAAAAAAGTAGCACCTAGGTTCCCGATTATGGTGAGAAATAGCAGTTCTGATAGTCTTTTTTTTTTCAAATCACGCACATATTGTGGCATAAAGTGAACCCAGAGCAAGCACTTTTTCAAATTATCAGAGAAGATTATTCTATTACTGATGATTGGGAGAAGTGCTTGTTGAAATGAGTTATGATACCCTTCGTTCAATCAAATATACAATTATTTCAAAACAAGCCCTGCTTTCAAATACCAGAACTATAACACTCTAGAGAAGATGAAGTTAGATTGTATCTGCTTGTCTTGGATTTATACTACGCCAGAGACCCCAGTTCTACTTGGATATATTACCATGTACTTACAGGGTGTCTTGATTTTCATAAATCCACCCCCATATCTCTGTTGTTCAGAATGTAATTCCGTACATAGCAAAATTCCTTCAAAGTGACCAAAGTGCTGATCTAAGGAGGTAATGGGGTCAATTATCCCAATCATGGGATGGGATAGGATGGGATGGGATAGAATGGAATGGAATGGAATGGAATGGAATGGAATGGAATGGAATGGAATGGGATGGGATGGGATGGGATGGGATGGGATGGGATG
>WOGP01010090.1:0-10453 GCA_015342065.1 Leptinotarsa undecemlineata
TTCCAGCATATTCTGTCCGCTAGACAATAAGTATTTTTGATAATATTGTTAATTTACCTAATAAAGAATGTTACGCGTTCCATTATTAGCACACACACAACTACTGTATTTTTGTCCACCCTGTACCAATTGGAATCAACATGTGATACATTTTTGGAATCAGCTCAGCTAGAGTAATCCGAAAATTGAGACAAAATGGGGGTGTTCCATTAAAAAAAAATTACCGTGACGTCATTACTCGAACTTAATTCACCCTGTATATTAGATTATAAATTTAAAATACGGTAAATTAACATCAAATATCGACGTGTTTCAGGATTATTTCTTAAAATGACCTGTTTAGCTAAAACTGAATTTGTTCCATACCTTACGGACACAGTGTATGAAGTTATACTATTAAAATTAATTTATGGAATATCAGACTTTCTCAATATGTATACTCTTTGAAAAAGTGACATGTTCAAAAATATGCTTATCCTCATAAAACTCATGCAAAATATTTCTTTTGAACCACATGTATTTTTCTATATTGGCTACTCTGTATACAGTGTCAATTACAATTAATCTGCAGATGATGTTTGTATTTTCCAATTTTGGGTTTGATTTACTGTTTAAAAGTTGTTTTCATTTCATTGACCCTATCAATCAATATTTTCTATGAAGCAAATTTATTTTTTATGAGTTAGCTACTCTGTGTATTTGTTAGTTAAAGTTTGAATCGGCCATTTTTTTGTTTTATTTGCTGTTTTCATTGAATTAATTTTTCACTAGTTAATTGAGGTAACTGCGTGAACAATTGAAATGACAATTGACATTAATGAAAAATAAACAGTATAGCCAACTCATAAAAACTATATCTTAGAAATTTTGACGTGATTGACTTATAGAAGCGAAATGATAAAAAGGAAATATTGTTATAAAACGCAATTTTTTGGGAGGACGTTTGAATAAAAGAGTTAATTCATTGATACACTTTATTAATTTTGTACAATAAAATCAACTATATAAAATATCAGTATTTATTTATAGCATGTAAAGATTTTCAAAGTTAATATGTAAATATGGTAAAAATATATCGTCTAGAAACTTTAGTAACATTAATATAAATGTTTTATATAACAGAAAGGCAACAATGCTTGTAAAATAGTTTTAAGCACCTACGCTATATTACAAGAATAAATATTTTCCAAATATTTAATAAGCATTCCAAACGGAATACCAATCGAATTATTTACAAAACCAACAACTACAACATATGAAAATGTTACGAAGCACATAGGTTCACCAGTGGAAATATTTGAAAGGGTTAAAATATTAGCCACTTCCTCATAATTTTTGATTATATGCGCAACATGGTTTCTAATGGAAAATTGGTAGCACTGAGTTGACAAATTAGGAGCTCCCAAATTGAAGAGAAAACTTTTGATGGATTGCTTCAACTAACCAAATAGATGAATCGCAACAACAATGTCAATGTCTTCACATTACAAATACAAAATACATCAAGAAAAGGTAATGCAATTTTTTATCAGTATTCACATCGGAATGTGGAAGGAACGAAGTCGAAACCTTCAGCTTGTAGGTACCCAGAATATTTCTAGTAATAGTGATATTGAATAAATTTAAAAATACACGCTTTTACTATCAGTCATGGCATCAAATCAGTGCTACCAGTTCTCCAAACTAATCGCCACCCTAACTAAAATCTCTTGACTGTATTACCCTGCCAGCCAATGCTGCAAAAGAGAAGAAGAAATCACCTGGTGCCAACTACCAACATTCTCCGAACTAACCGCCTTTTTCCTAACTTTGATAACAATTAATTGACAGTTTCCCGCAAGGCGAAATAACCACAGAGGCCGCCACCGTTACGACCACCCTCCGGTCAATTTGTGGAAGAGCTCCTCGTTGAGCGTCTGGTTGGCGTCCTTGGAACGCATCGACAAGAATATATACCCCCCGATGAACTCGTGGACGACCTTGCAGTCAGCCGAGACGCAGCTAAAGATGATGTCGTCTCCCTCGAACTGCACCATCATATGCTTGTGCTCCCAGTTGACGTTCCACGCCTTCATAGTGTTGAACCGCCACGTCTTCTGGTGATCGCCCGAGCTGATGTCCATCCGCATGAGACGGTTATAGCCGACGCCTAAAAGTTCTTCTTTCCTCGAAGTCTGGAATTTGACGACGAAGAGCGTCACGCCGAAGTCGGGCAGCAACTGCCACGCCTTGATGTAGCTCATCTTCGCGTCGATCAGGTTGAGGTCCTTGACGTTAGCATGAGCTTCGAGAATTCTTTGAGTCAGCTGAAAGTTGATAAACGTATTTATTTGAAAGCATTGAGTATTGTTACAAAGTTTTCTCGGTATCTTGAGAAATTCAAATTGATAATCGAAGATTTGTACACGATTTCAGATATGATCGTATTTATTTTCGCATCCTTATCTAAATCGCACAATTTGAAAAAATCATATTTTCCATCAACAAAGAACTGAGTTTAATCAACTCAACAATTATTGTTTGTAGTTGTTTGTCATTAAATCACTTTATGAAGAATAACCACTTCTTTGTGGACTCTTAAATCTTGACCATGAAATTTTTGGGACCAGGACAATGGGAATGACCGCAAAGAAGTACTCTTCAACTAATACACGCGTCTTTCCTTTCCAATTTGGCGTCAAATGAGTGTTAATAATTATCCTCTTATCTAATTGCCACTACTCAAACCAAAATTTCTTGACTGTATAACCTTGTCAGCCATGGCTGCGAAAGAGAAGAAGAAATCGGCTGGCGCCAAATCAATACTACCAACATTTTCCGAAGTAACCGCCTTTGACAGCAATTGAGTTTCCCCCAAGGCGAAAAAACCACAGAGGTCGCCACCGTCACGACCAGCCTCTGGTCAATTTGTGAAAAAGTTCTTCGTTGAGCATCTGGTTGGCGTCCATGGACCTTATCGACAAGTATATATATCCGCCGACAAACTCTTGGAAGACATTGTGAAACTCGTGTTTTCCATTTATGTGCTGAATATATTATGGAAGTAATATTTGAGACTAGCTATTAGAAACATTTTGGATACAAAAAAGTTTATATATTCCCTACTTGCGAATTGGTGGTTAAAAATGAAATAATGAAAGAAAAACAGTGATACTGATAAGGCTTGCACTCTTTCGTCCTATTATAAATAGTGGGAGTATCAGTTTGGAAAAATTTTCAAGTCAAAGCAGGGTTATACTGAATGAGGAATGTTCCTCCTGACGAACATCAAGTAGTTTTCATAAAAGAGCTCTAAAACTACTCATTTTAAATTTATCATTACAACCTTTTCATTTGAAAAATTATTTAAATACTTAAAAAAAGAGGAATAAAATAATGCATTCAACATTTAAAGGGATTCGTTTCTATATCACCATTTGGCAACATCGGTTATAGCTAATAAAGGACAATGAATTTGTTACCTGTATGAGACAAACAAAAATGACATATTTCAGAGGCGTGCTGTTCTGTTTACTTATGTTCAGAGACATTCTGTGACATATGACATTTTGAGCACCTAACCTATCTTCCTCTATATAAATAAATTGCAAAACAGCTGTTGTTTATGTGGCTTGTGCAGGTGGTATTGAACTATAATTTATATTTTGCCCTAATTGGACGCTATTGAGATGATTCTTCTTCTTCCAACATACTACTAACCTGAACTCTGATCTAGCATTCTAGGCGCTGTTGCCAATATGTGAGTTAGAAACAAATCCCGTCAAAAATTAAAACCCAACATTTGAAACATCAATTTCAATACTTTTCGAAGTGAATTTGAAAAATTTATGAATTAAACTCAACTTTATTTTGTTCAAACTTGCATTTGCTGAAATAACCCGAATTTAGGAACATTCCCCATTATATAATTCGAGTTCAACGAAAAAAAAAACTTCTAAATCGATGAAATATTTATACATCTCAATAAATTAAATGGTTTGTACCATATTTATGCAAATCGATTATAAATATCATCACATCTATAAGATACAAAAAAAAATCGGTAGGCACTTAAATTATCGCCCCTCGTTGGGCGCCAATTTTGAATTCTATATCAAAACATGAAATACTAACCGACTACCTTGTCATTCGAACATTTTGTAGTGAAAGTAACGTAAATCGATATAATGTCTTCATTTATAATTTGACTAACCTTTCCTTTGGATTTTTTCAAGTATTTCGGGGCAATGTAATCCTCAATCTGTATATCCAAGGTGTTGGGATTCAAAACAGGCTGTTCTGAAGGCCTCTGGAGATTCAAAAAGTCCAAAATAGTCTTCTTCTCCGTTTCATACGAACTGTCTGCAAGTGATCTTCCTTTAGACGCCAATCTGCAACAGGCCATCCACTGGGCGTACTGGGTTTCCTAAAAAAAAACACAGGAAAACATTTCAAAGTGAACACGATAATTTATATAGAGTCATACTCACGTTATCACATCTTATATACATTTCCGACATTCCATCTGAACTTGGAACCTCCAGCTTGATGACGTATTTATTCTGAGTGATGTTGACGTCTGGGGTGACTTCGCACCCCTTTAGATTTATGCTTTGGATGGCGTTTTGGGCGTCCATCATTTCACCCTTGCTTTTATACATATATAAATGTAGATCCCGGCAGGTGAACCAGTATTTTTTGTAAGCTTTCATTGTGAACCTCTTCGGCCTGTAATATGGTAATAAGAATTTACAAAAAGTCTTAGGAAAATGTTGAAAATTTTCGTAAGAATGTTGGGTCCTTAAACGAAGATGTTTACTTTAGAATGTCAGATTATTCCTTTTTAATCAGAAAATTGAAATACTTACTAATTTATTTCAAGATTAAACTGAGAATGTACATGTTTTCCCTTTATATTTGTTGCACTACATGGAATATTTTTTGATTTGTTGAAATATTTACTACTGAATGAAGTACTTTTTTATTATTATTCACAATACTTTGTTGATACAAGAGTATTTTAGTAAAAAGAATACCTTATTTCTTCATAACAGTATTACATTTCAATAATTTTACAAAACTTTCCAAATTTGAAGCCCAAAGAAATATTTACTACTACAAAGAAATATTTACTACTGAATGAAGTAATTTTTTTATTATTAATCACAATACTTTGTTGATACAAGAGTATTTTAGTAAAAAGAATACCTTATTTCTTCATAACAGTATTACTTTTCAATAATTTAACAAAACTTTCCAAATTTGAAGCCCAAAGAAATATTTACTGCTACAAAGAAATATTTACAACTACAAAGAAATATTTACTACTGAATGAAGTACTTTTTTTATTATTAATCACAATACTTTGTTGATATAAGAGTATTTTAGTAAAAAGAATACCTTATTTCTTCATAACAGTATTGCATTTCAATAATTTTACAAAACTTTTCATATTTGAAGCCCAAAAAATTTACCGATACTTCTAATATTTTTAAATTCTTCACATTATTTAAAATAGTACTGGAAGTTGAAGTTGTATTAAATAACTAAAAATATAGTAGTTTCATAGTGGAAACTTTTATTTGAGTACCTTTTAATTAATATAGTTAACTTTTAGAATTAAAAATACTCCACGATTAAACGTTTTTTCCAATGTTTGTATTTGAAATACTTTTTGAAAGTACATTTTCAATACATTACATCAATACATTCAGAAACTGACGCACTTTTTACTGTCTGGAGTCCCTTTTCGAGAAACTAGTAAATGATCCAAAACTACATCTTCATCACTTGAAAATACATCACATTCTCATGGAATTGACGTAGTTTTAAAAAGTTTCTTTACAATACATTAAATGGCGCACTTTTTACTGTTTGGAGTATTTTTGCTAGTAGCTAGTAAATGTTCTAGAAATACTTTATCACTTGAAAATACATCACATTTTTTGGACTCAAAGTACTTTTCGAAAGTACCTTTACATAAATTAACTCTCATGTAGCTAGTAAACGATCCAAATATACTTCTTTATCACTTAGAAATACATCACATTTTTTGGAGTCAAAGTACCTTTTGAAAGTACCTCTACGGTACATTAACTTTCAAGTAGTCGGTAAAGATCCAAAAATACTTCTTCATCACTTGGAAATACATCACATTGTTATGGAATTTAAGTAGTTTTGAAGAGTTTCTTTACAATACATTAAATGGCGCACTTTTTACTGTTTGGAGTATTTTTGCAAGTAGCTAGTAAATGTTCCAAAAATACTTCTTTATCACTTAGAAATACATAAAACTTTTTGGAGTCAAAGTACCTTTTCAAAATACCTTTACAGTACATTAATTTTCAAGTAGTCGGTAAAGATCAAAAAACACTTCTTTATCACTTGGAAATACATCACATTGTTATGGAATTGAAGTGGCGTACTTTTTACTGTTTGGAATATTTTTTAATATTTTTTCACATAGCTGGTAAATTATCCAAAAATATTTCTTTATCACTTGAAAATACATCACATTTTTTGGACTCAAAGTACTTCTTAAAGGTACCTACCTATACAATAATTTTTAAATGGCCGATAAAGAGCCAAAAACACTTCTTCAACACCTGGAAATACATCATATTCTTTGGACTTAAAGTACTTTTTGAAAGTACCTTTACTTTCAAGTATTTTCACAAACTGGCCAAAGTACTAGCAAAGGTCACATTTAATCTCTTATGAACCACCCTTTAAAAATTTCCAAAACTGTTCCGCCGAAATCTCCGCTTAAGAAATCATTGATGTATAACTTTTGGTAGAAATGTATGTTCAGTCTTTTGGATGTAAATAGACATCGTGATGATGTCAATTTGGTGTTGAAACGTTTATTGAGAAAAGTATTCGTACCTTTCAAATTAGAATTATTTCAAATGAAATACTATTAACATTATATACCATAAAAGTACTTTTGATATTTGGTATTGAATGAAATATAAACTACTCACTTCAAATACCGTAGTTGATCCTTGAGTTCGGGAACTTGGGTGATGTTATTTGAAAACGTACTGATACTAGAACCCTCCAGGGTGGTTTGGAGGTTATTGAGGGCGGCATCGATGTCATCTTCGATTGGTGAAGGCGAACTACCTTCGCTTTCCGTAGAAGGCTGAGGCTGACTAGCCTGCAACTTGACTTGCAACTGAAACATCGACGAGACATTGAACATCCATTATAAAAGTACCAAATACCTCAAATTCATTTGCAAAGTACTTTAAAATACTTTAAGTAGTTTCAGATACTCGCAAAAACTTTAGTTGAAATAGATATTTGTTACTGGAGGTTTGAATATTTATGAGAAAGTACTGAGTCAACTCTAACCTGCAAAGCAGCGAACATAAGCATTTCTTCTTCCGTGCAGTCGATTTCTTCATTAAGCAACTGCCACTTGGCTTGCTCGTAGATCTGGTTGATGCGGATGGCGTCGTACTTAGGATTGAGATCGTAGAAGGCATAGAACTTGAACTTGAGACACAGCATGTCGTGGTCTCTGATTCCTTGTTCCATAATCGACAAAGAGGAGTCCAACCATCTGCAAAAAGGACATGATTCTTGAGCATTGAAGGATTGAAATACTTTTTTGAATGCTGTACTCACGCTACGTTCATTCTGGCTTTTTCCACCAGTGATTTTGGCCTGAGGAGGTGCCTTTTTGCTTCGGGACTAGGCGTAGAGGGACTCTGCGCTAAGGAGCTGTCGAAACTTCCATTCAGTTGTTCTAAACTCAAGCTGTTGGAAACGTTAGCGGAATAGTTCAAGGTACCATTCATGTCGGCTCCGTAGCCATTTCTTTTCCAAGTTCCCTGGAATGAAAAAATGAAGTTGAATGTATATTTTTTGTGTTGTTGAGAAATACACAGTTTTCACTGAGAAAACGAGACATTTCAGGTATTAATCTTACAGAAAGCTTTTCTTGTAGAAAGTCAGTTCTGTAACAATGCATTTCGCTGTACATTTTATTCAATGAATATTCTAAATCAGCCAGTGAATGTAGCTAACGCCACCTATTGATCAGAAGCTCAGTCAGAGGGTTTAGTTAATATTAACTTAGCATGCGAAAAAATTGATACTCCAGAGAAAAAATCGTTACTCTCTTTTTGTCACTGACCGATGCTAGATGCTTGCTCAAGTTATTATTGGTTTAAAACGCTATATTCAGGAAATTAGAGATCTTGAAACTATGTGAAAACTAGCAATATTGGCAGATGTCCAATCGATGTTTATAACCAATAGTTCCAGACTTTGAGAGATGGTGGATAATAAGTTTATTTTGGAAATGAAGTACTGAAACAAAATGTCTGGTCACTCCCTAAATAAACAAAAGTGCAAAAATAACGCTTTGAAATATTCGTAAGTGCAGTCTTCGACTAAATGTTTGAAATTGTTCCAAGTTTCAAAATAGATATTCACTCAATGTTTCAATTACAAAGACATAATCTGATATTGAGTACATTTATCTTTACAGCCCAGATCAGCAATAAAAAATGAATGAATGTCTTTCCTTGATTTTCTAATTTCTAATCAAACCATTACAGGAACATGTTTCAATCCACTTTCCAAGAAGATCAGACCCCAGTCTCGTTTCAAATTTTGAGATACAAAAACAGGAGAGAGAGATAGAGAGAAAAAGGCAGGTGTAAAAGATAAGAGAGTAGGAGGAAAGGAAAGAGAGACAAAGAGGGGAAAAGGATGAGAGGAATAACGAGACAAGAAATAAGAGATAACAGTGAGAGATAAGGTAGAAGGATAGGAGAGAGCGAAAAATAAGATCATATTGAAGAGTAGAGAGAGAAAATACAGAAGACAGCAGAAAAATTGAGTGGAGCGATAAGAGAGCAGGGGAAAGGAAAAGAGAGAAAAAGGGGGAAAGGGATGAGAGGAATAACGAGACAATAAATAAGAGATACTAATGAGAGATAAGGTAGTAGGATGAGAGAGAGAGCGGAAAATAAGAAACGTATTGAAGAATGGTGAGAGAAAGTACAGAAGATATAGCAGGGAAATTGAGTGGAGCGATAAGAGAGCAGGGAAAAGGAAAAGAGAGAAAAAGGGGGAAAGGGATGAGAGGAATAACGAGACAATAAATAAGAGATACTAATGAGAGATAAGGTAGAAGGATAAGAGAGAGAGTGAGCGAAAAATAAGAGACGTATTGAAGAGTGGAGAGATAAAGTAGAGAAGATATAGCAAAGAAATTGAGTGGAGCGATAAGAGAGCAGGAAAAAGGAAAGGAGAGAACATGATGAGAGGAATAACGAGACAATTAATAGGAGATACTAATAAGACATAAGGTAGAAGGATGAGAGAGCGCGAAAAATAAGAAATTTATTGAAGAGTGGAGAGAGAAAATACATAGCAGAGAAATTGAGTGGAGCCATAAGATAGAAGGAAAAGATAAGAAAGAGATGAGTGAAAGAAAGAAGAGAGAGGAGAGGAATTGAAAGATGTAGAGAAGAGAGATAAGACTTGGAAAAGTAAAGGATGAAAGTTGAGAATGGCGAAATATAATGAAGGGTGGGTAGAGATACTACTTCTTTGATAATGCTGCTTTTGGTATATTTTTTATCACTCCTGTTATTTCCAAAAAAATATGCGTTGCACCATGCCTTTTGTATTATCTTTGGCTACCACACCAAGATGTGGAGCAGTGTTATATTTTGCCAATTTTGAGTGGTACACCTTCATCCTGATTAACAATACTGATTACTAATTATACTTTATCTGTCTTCTTAACCTCGTTTCGGCCCCACGTTGGGTGCCACAATAAAATATATATAAATGGATCATCGCCAAATGTTCATTAATTAAATGAATTAAAATAATCAAATAATTTTTAATTATTATCTTTTTATTTAGTTTAGCTTTATTATTGTTATTATCTATATACATATTGTATTTTATTATTAATTATTTTTGGCATTGTGGAAATTTAATTTGTTAATTTAGTTATTATGTCTTGTAAGATTAGGGTGTATTCTATAATTAAGATTACTTACTTACAAGGGGGGGGGAGGTATTCATGGTTATAATATCAGATATAAAATAAAAGGGGTATATTACCATATATATGTCATCTACATATATCAAAAATAAATTTTGCGAAAGCTTTTGTCAAAAATCGTCATAAATTCTGTTTTGTAACTATAATCATGTGGCATAGTTTCAATATATTCTATAGTGACCAAAATTCCACATGACATTCTTGCGTATATTGATGTAATGTTTAAAAAATTTTGAATTCGTATAGTATGCGCCAACTAAGATGAGTCAGCGCAGAAACGTAAAATTGTTCTGTGTTAAAAGACTCCGCCCACTAAGTCATACTTCACCAATTACTGACATCAGTATAACTATGGGATTGGAACCTTTGGTGTGAAAGCTGAATAACTTCTTTGATCAATTACCCAAACACCAAACTAATATTTTTGCACTCGACGCG
>WOGP01010091.1:0-10453 GCA_015342065.1 Leptinotarsa undecemlineata
ACATAACGTGGCCCTAAGATTGCTTTATGTAGCCCTACGCTCCGGGGGAACGAGAAGTGGCGAATTTATTGGAATTATCCGTTCCCCACCTTCAGGCTCATACAAGCTAATAAGCCTGATGTAGTCCTTCTCGACCTGCAGACCAAAACGATATTTGTCGTGGAGTTTTCAGCTCCTGGCGAGACGTATATCGTCAGAAAAGAGGAGAAAAAACGGATAAAATATCGAGATTTTTCTCTTCGAACTCCGCAGACTCTATCCAGATCACTCTGTCAAAATGGTTGTTCAGATTATTGGAGTCCTTGGTGGAATGATGTCCTCTCTACTCTCGAATCTTAAAATCATACCAGCTTATCGCAATAAGGCAGAAATATTAGCCGCAGAAATGCAGAAGGCTGTTATTCTTGGCTCACTGCGCTTGCTTAGGGCACATGATTTTTGCACAGATATTTGCCCGCGGAGTTTTATATGGGACATCCTGTATATGATATAATAATTATAATAATTTTAATTATTAATCTCAAAATACAAAATACAATGGACATTACGTTACATCACACAATAAACAAGAGCAGGATGAATTCCACTAAAACCGATTTGGTGTGCGTGGAATGGTATGTATATGATCATTTGATACATAATCAGCTGTCTGAGGTCGAGTATACATGTTTCTTGGAATAGTATATTGGAGGAGGAGTTCTTTTTTGCCATGGATTATTTTCAAAATTATTTTTTAGAGGACGTCCAATTGAATCAAATAGGTTTCAACTGAACCATCCAGCTGAGAATGGCATATTGCTCATTTCAGCATTAAATTAGTAGGTAGTTTCCCTATCATACGTAAACTACTATCGAAAACTCATCTCTGGCAAACCTGATATCCAGTTGATCGATTGCCTTGATATATTTTTACAATATTTTGATGAACTTTCCATCAGGTTGTGAGCTACGAATTTCATGGCTTGAAGGGAGAATTGAAATTCAAAATTCTTGTAGCTGCTTTAAATGGGTTAGATCAACTTCTTGGTTTTTCTTCACTCAGAAGAACTGTACTCAGGTGTCGAGGAAATTTTGAAAGAATTTTTGTTAATGATAGAAAAAAATGTGATGTGACTTTAACAATTTTCTTTCATTCTCCATCAATAGTTTACTCTTTTTTTTTATTCACCATTACTATCGGGTTTATCCACAAAGACTACGTGTGTTAAAGACATTTTAGCTAACTTAGGACTTTCACAGGATGCCCTGTATATATGGTCATATTTCATATTTATTTTCGCTAGTGCCAACATAAAAGCATTTTAACGAATTAATTATCTATTAAATCAGATGAAGCCACAAAGTTATGTTTGAAAAAGCTTCAAGTCAAAAATATTTTTGAATAATTTGAACGGTGCAAAACGAGCTAATTTTAGTAACACTGATCCTTACTGATGATCTAGAGCGTCATAAAATTCGTGTCACGATAAAGATGGTTTACATTCTGAAATAGCTGGTTACAAGATGAAATATAATTTTTATAAACTGAAAGGGGTATATTCTTATACAAAAAAATGTGGAAATCTTTTGAAGAAGAAGTGGAAAGCCAAAACCTGTCCTAAAAATATACCCCTTTCATTTTTAACAAGATTCCTATGGCTGGGATTTAATCAAATAATCATATTGTCATCGATAACATAAGTATATTAAACTCATTTGTGACATTAAGTCGTAATTTCATGATTGAATTGAGTGCCTAATCTCATGTTACCCAGATTGGTGCTGAAGAAGCAATAATGCAAGTGTCTTATTCCAAAATATCGGATGTCCAACAATGAGGATGACAGTATTTCATATAAGTGAAATTTCACCTCTCCAATGTACCATATTGTGTAGCAATTCTGTGAATGTTATCTGATTTAATTCCATACCAAATGTTTGGAATACAAACTAAGTTTGTATTCCAAATATATTATGTATAATTCCATGTTCATTTTTTTTTTTCATGTACCTAATTGAATATTTACACAAAAGTATAGTTGTTTAAGAGGGGTTTTTCCAGTTTGTGTCTGAAAGTTACTTCTTTACATGATCTGCAAGTATTTATAAAGATGTTACTGCTTTCTTTCTTTCTTTTTAATATTCCCACATTTTTTTGGTATGGAAATGGAGATTTATTAAGCCAAAATCTTCCTTTCCCAAGAATTATATTGAAAATAGAAATGAGCTTAACTTTGCAAATCTTGAGATTATGATAGAATCAATAATATTTCTTTGGAAAAATATATTTCAATATGATGTGGTTTAAGATTGATTCACGTGGAAAAAACAATATTTCAAATTTGTATTTCATTCTCTCAAGTTATCTTTTTTTTAACTTTTGCCCACCTTTCAAAGTAAACATGCGTATCTCAAAATGATTGCAAACCTCAATGTTATTTGTCAGGTAATGAATAAAAAAAATGATTTCGTTTTATTGGAATTCGATGTGTAATTGGTGTTTTTTTTGCCAAGATGATTTCAAAACAACTCCAATTATACTACCGTAATTTTTTTATATGTTCAAATGTTCATATGTTCATATGTTTCATATGTTCATATGTTTCAAATGTGTTTTCATATAATTTAAAATTTTTGACTCAAATATTTGCTATTATCGATTTCAAGAAATTATGCTAAGATATCTCAATTGGTAACATTCAACTTATCATTATTTTTCGTACTATGACTATCATTTTAGCTGAAAAAGAAATTACTATGGCTGAGGTTGATAGATATTTTGAAAGTGTTATGAACTTAGTATTTTTTCAAACCTTTGTCCCATCCGAAATTTCGAGATTTATGTCGTAATTTTGAGATAGAAGTCGAAAATGGACGTTTGAGCCGGAATTTTCAAATGATGGAATTATCTGTCTCATCTGCTCTATGAATATTTGTCACTGATAATTTTTTTACTTTTTACTTTTACCGAATTCCCGCCAATTTGACAACAAAAATTTTTTTACTGGCGTAAATTTACCCCATAGGAATATCTTTGTCGTGGTAAATCCGGTGCCGTCCCTTGGACTACCTTTTTCAAAAGCTTCTAGACTACTGTCAAATACAAATTGTTTTGTCTAGTTTGATAGTTGCGTTGTTTGATATTTGATTTATGTTTTATTATACACCTAATGACGTCAATAGGTCTTCCAAACGAATAAAAAATCTCGAAGGTATCTCATATACACTTCCTTTCATTCAAATTCAATTCAATGAAAGACCCTATACATGACTCTCTTCAAAATATTTTGTATGCGTCAACTGAATCATACAGTAAAAGAATTCTAGTAACTGTACTCTATAAACCGAGTGCAACCAATAAATTGGCCCAAAACCGAACCAATGAAATATCCATTCTAATCTCACGAAATTGAAAAATCTCCATATTCCAACTAGAAAACGCGACCGAAATCGACCTAATCGTCGGCCACACTTTCCGTCGACGTATCTGTCACTAATCCCCCGTTAATTTCTCCCCGTTCTTTTACATTTCCTCTAAATCAATTGGCTGAGACGAGATCTAGCAGCGACGCAAGATAAATCCGCAAGAATCTAGCCAGCTTAGGATGGCACCTGGCATCAGGCATCGAGAATGGGAGCGAGACGCACAGCGGCGTCGCGACGCTAGCGAGAGAGACGGCAGGCGTATTACTCGGCTTAGCCTGAAGCTTTACCTCGGAGTCATTTGATCCTTCAGGAAAATTTGTGTCCTGCACGCCGGCTTGCTTTTTACATGCTTTTGATGGCGATATTGACAGAGATAGAGATTTTATTTTGTATTAGGAGGATCTGGTTGTTTTCCTGCTCGTGAGGGATGAGAAATACGGTGTATTGTAGTGAGAAACATAGTTCAAAAAAATTCTCTCACGCCCTGTTCAATCTCTTAAAACATCAACTAGGGACACGACTCGGTAAGAGGAGCATACTTGCCATTTGGCCTATATTTTTTGTCATCAAGCATCCGCTTGTAACTACTAATAATAATGAATACCAGTCATTTAATGAGGAGGAGTTTCCTCAACCACTATTTACATAGTTAGTTAGTTAACCCTAACTTTTGAAAGACACGTGTACAAATTTCACAGCTATTGGATTATTTGTTTGTAGAATGAAATATTTTGAGTAGAGCAACTTTTGTTAGTTTGAAGAAAATGGTTTAAAAGGAATGTCGTGTGTTGAGAAACCTTTCTTTCTGGAAAAAAAATACTGTTGAAGCCAAGGCTTGAATTGATGAATATTATTCGGAATTAGCACCAGGAAAATCAACTATTGTGAAGTGGTTCGCTAATTTTAAAGGAGGTGAAATGAGCAACAAGGATAATGCACGCAGTGGACTTCCCAAAGAGGCTGCTGCCTATGAAAACATGAAGTCCACAAAATAATTTTGGATGACCTCAAAGTGAAGTTGCTCGATATAGCTGAGGCTCTAAAGGTATCAAAAAAATATTATGGACATATTGTGCAAGAATATTTGAGCAGGCAAAAGCTCTATTCAGAAACAGAAAGCTACTTTGTTAATATGTCGATTGAAGAATTAAACCTCACTTATTCTGGAATATTCAGAACGAAATATCCCTCACATAAAAAACCGAAACTGAGGTATTACTATCCTTTGAAACTCTTCCAAGCCACTTAGTAGCCCTAATGGGAGCCGTTCAAACTCTTAAAATGTCCGGAATGCCACTTCAATCAAGAAAAGTCCCCCATAAAAAAACTCCAAGAAGACAGTATTCATTTGATTGCCCGAAATCGACTCCCGACCGGTTTATGCGACATAACCGGGATACCCAGATGTTCGAAGGGATGCATTTAAACTATTATTATGCTGATCGGGCCATGATAGCGGGATTACACTTGCAATAAAACCCGCACTGATACATATCAATGCAACCTCAATATGCTCTCCGGTCGGAGGCGGTTATTTATGAGGACGCGAGCTGGTGACGGGTCGGAACCGCCCCTCGCAGGGCGCGTTCACATTACCATTATGCTAATATTCATCTTTATTGGATTTGGCCGGCTGATATTATTATACTAGTACATATGTGTGTATGATCTGGGCTATTATTTTAACTTAGGGCTTTAATGAAACATTATGAGAGCGACAAAAAGTTGCCAGTTGGTTTGTGTTGCTCATTGTCCTGATTATTATACAGGATGTGAATTGGGTCGGCATACAATTTCATCACGAATATAACTGATTGAACGTTAAATTCCAAAAAGGTGAATTATTATAGGTATGTGATGGAAAGTTGGAAATGTTTGGAGAACTCAGATGATATAGCTGATAGTTAGAAACAAAAAGTGTAAACTTCCACGGTTGGATATAACTCTAACAAAGCTATTTTTCGGGTTTGTGGACCGCAGTTGTATAGGTCTGTTGTTTTGTCAACAACTACGGTGGACATCAAAAGAAACAAGTTCACGAATATGGTATTATAATTGTGAAGAATAGAATATCCAATTCCAAAGTGCTGAAATACCCAGTTTTATGTGTAGCCGAATCAACAGGAAAGTCCTGAGAAACAGCTCTGATTTTTTTATACAGGGCGATTCAAAAGTACTTTGACAAACTTCAAGAGGTGATTCCTCACATTATTCTAATATGAAATTGTCCGAATAAATAAATGTACAGAAATACTTCGTTTCCAAGATACAGGATGTTGAAGTTTTATTTTCATTTTCGTTTTCTTCAAATAACTTTTGAAATACTGAACTTAATTAAACGAAACTTGGTAATAGGAGGTTTTTGAGGTATCGAATTTAAACCTGTTGTTCTTATTGCTCTCACTCGTAGGGGGCGCCACCTACACATCTTTTTCATTTTTAAAGATTCATAACTTTTTTGGGCGTACTTCTAGCACATTTCTCAGTAAAAAAATCGATTCCTCTATCATATCTACGTAAATAAGCTACCCTTGTTACTAGTCGCTGTAAGCAACCGTTTTCTAAATATTTGGACTTGAAAACTTCAAGTCGATTATTTGATAATCGATGCATGTTGAAGTTATTACGAATATTTTGCATTTTTCACAAACAGTAGAGCCGGGTTCGAATTACATGCAGTTTCTGCAATAAGTAGTTTTAGATGCATGTCTGCATACCATAAATCTACTTTCATGTAGTTCTAAATTTATCATCTTATGTCAGACCAATAATGGTCAAGTTCTTATTCATAAAAACAGTGTTCTATGATACTACTGATACATGTGACTTTTCTGTCATACTTCTATGAAAAGGCTTCCAATCAGAGATCAGGAGCTGCAAATCAATTAATTCGCCAAATTGAATCTACACTTATTTCGAACCAGTTGCCTTATCTACTCGTAAATCCTGCTCAACAATCTGTTTCACCCACCTCTCGAGAATAACTAGATTATCATAAACGGAAAATTGAATATGTCAATCTCAAATAACATGAATTAATTAAAGTTGTCACTGAAATCAGTACATTGACATATGTAGTTGATCCTCCATATGTCCTATATATACTAATTTTTTTAGCTTCTAACTTGGTCTGCTCGGCATATGCTAAATTACTCAAAATGCTGGTTGGTTTTCATTAATGTGAATGATTGGATTGATTTGGAATTATATTTTCGAATAATTGAGGGAGAACACCGACATGACTCAGTAGAATCAGTCTGAAAAACTAAGTGATAGATGTTTGTGCAGGTTGCGAAGGTATATTCATGAAGTTGCTTTTCCGAATGCTTATTCGTTGTGTATTCTTCAAAGTTCGACGTTTCGTCGTCGTTCTTCATGAGATGTAACGTAACGTAACGAAGAACGTTACGTTACGTTACTTGATAATTCCATCTGAGATGATACCGAAAAGCCGACCTTTGAAGAATACACAACGGATGAACACACAAAAAAACAACTTCACATATTCCAACATCCTTGAAATCCTACACTGTGATCTTTCTGGAAAACATCGATACAGAAAAACAGTGTTTCACTTTCAACAGATAAATGACTGTGATTCCTTGCCCCAAAAATGAATCATATGCAAGAGTTCTGAATTTTTTCAATGCTACCTTTATCCAAACAATCGATATTGAACACATAACGACAGTCAAGTTTCAATTATACTAAAGTTCCATTAAGTTGGCTTATTTGGTGAATATACTCTTTATAATAAGGCAGACACGTGTTTGATAAAATGGTATATATAACTGAGTACCATCAGCATGAAAATAACGACTACACGATATAGGTATTTCTGTGGAACTAGAAATATACAAGATGAAAAGTAGTGGTCCAAGTATCAAGCCTTGTGGAATACCAACACTATCATTGAAATTATTCCATCATTTGTTATTATAGCTTGTTTTTGTATCCTAAGTCATCCATTATAAGAGCGACATTATTAGTTGACAGACCAACAGACTCTAAAATTTCCCACACTAATTAGTGATTTTACCGATTATATACAGCAGCTCAGTTTTTATAATTCTTTTGACATTGCTTTCTCGATTTTATATCAGTTCTAGAAACATGTTCCGATGGTATTCCAGGAGAGCCTCCTAGTTTCCTGCTAACACAGTAGTCAGTTTCATCGCAGACATAAAAACTTGGCAAACTAACTTGGGTATCACGACAAAAGATGGTTCCACTTACATTTCGCTTGCGTTTACGCAGTTATTTTTATCAAGTACTCTTCTTTTTTTTTGGTTCCTTGGGAGCTGTCTAACTTGATCATTTAGTCCAATTCTCCAGAACACCGATTCCATCAGTCGAGTTCCTTGTACTAGTTTGTACAGGTTCCGTGTTGGATGTTCGTCATATTCTTCTGGACGTAATTTTGTACGTCCATATATTGCCTGTGATTAAGTGCCTCATATTCGCATAAGATGTGTAGAGCTGTTTCTATTCCTTCGTTGCATAATCTGTAGCTGAGGTCTCCGTTATACAACCCCATTTTATTCAGGAGTCCTCTCTTCTTCTTCTTGGTTGTTCTCGTATGGTTTCCTAATGCAGGTTCTACTGTGTTTGTGTCCAGTACTCTGTGTGCTTCTTATTGGTCCATGTCCTAATCTGGTTTCGTACCAATGATTTTGGTACCCCCAGAGATGGTTCAGGACCTATATATGAAGTTGATGATCCCTGTCTAGCGTATTCATCAGCTTTATCATTACCTGTGATTCCTGAATAGCCTGGCACCCAGAACAAATTAATTTGTTCCTGTTTGCAAGTTCATTCAGTTCTTCATGGCATTCCCAGACCAGTTTTTGGTCACCTTCGTTCTTCAATCGAGGACCGCCTGCCCGACACTGAACAGGTGGCTCTCAAATTGAAGACAAATTGAGAATGATGAAAATAATACTCATCTAGTTATCTTAGTAGGTGTCAAAATTATGGTGGATGACAAACTGTAGTTGTGTTCCCCCTGAATATTTTTCATACACGAACAAGACTCATTGTGATTACATTCAGCTTCCTTCGTCGTAGTTTTACCTTCGAAAAACTATAAAAGATACCGAGAAGCCGAACAGAAGCGAAATAAAACTTCGTTGTCGTTTATTTCTGTCGTAAAATTCCGCATTAGGGAACACGGAAACCCGGTCTAGGTAATTACACAATATGTTTAATGCCGTTTCTTCGTCACTTCCCTGAATAATAAAACTATATAATTAACTAAGAGCAGCGTACTCTGTGACTGAAAATCAGAGTTGCCAGATACGAATACATTTCTTTAAATTGGAAGAATTTGATTATATCAACGAGAAACAATGATTTCATGTACATATTATGGAAAATCTTAAGAGGAATCAAAATCAATATTGACCACTCTAAATACTGAAGTCCAGAAAAAATAATCTAAACGGTGAGAGCCATAATTTTGAAGTATTAAATTCCGAAAAACTTGAATAAAAAAGGCCAAGGAAAATCTTCACATAGAATTTAAGATCAGCTAAGGTTCCCAAACGACCTTCACCTACACCAGGTACTTACTGAATCTATTGTGACTGTAAATTGGTCTACATTGGAACCACGAAGAAAAGTGTAAATATTCAGCTTTTTGAACACAAAATAAATTGTGATCGTGGGCATTACAACATGCACATAGAGTACGTACAAACGTTATTGCGTCAAACCCAAGTGCTCGATAGACGCCAGCTTCACAAGGTCGCCCACACTGCAAAAATTAATCACATAATATTTCGTTGGCCTTTTTGTTACCGTGTAATATCACATGTGATATCACATGGATTTCTGTGAACGTCATATTACCAAATGAATACGCTGAAAACTTCTTGTGAATTTACATATTGAGTCATGTGATTTTACTATACAAGTGCCGTAATTTTCAGAATCTCCTTTGTAAGTTTAGACCATAAATGCAGGAAATCATATGACATATTATGAATGTATTACAGTATTTATAATGTAGAAATCTATATTTACTTCTAGTTGTCATTTGTAGTATCACATCGAATACACCCCAATTCACGAGAGTTATTATGTACGAATTACATCGTCAGTTGTGTGAAATTCTATCTATACTATGTGATTTGCAGTATGGTAAATTACATTGTGCTTCGAAATAAAACATTATTTTCATTGTAATTATTTTACCACGTTTTCAGAACCCCAAGTATTATTAGGAAGAAATTGGTTAAAAGGTTTACTCTGTACAGAGTTGAGTAAAATTGAAAAATTAGGAAATTATGTTCTTTCATTAGACAAGTTGAAAATATTCTGTTAATAATTACTATTCCCTTTTTGACAATATATTTGCCCTGTTTTCAAATTGAGGATATTGAAAATATGGTAGACACTGCAAAATATATATTTCGAAGTACGAAGAATCTTTTTGGGAAAGAAAATTTTTCTACTACTCCATCTTGATACAAAAAAATGTGGGAATCTTCCAAAGGAAGGAAGGAAGTAATCAATTTGAAAATAAGTAACGCTATACATCGATGTATAGATCATGCAAAGAAGCAACTTTCAGACACAAACTGGAAAGAAACAATGTTTTTCTTTCGTGTAATTCAATGTTTTTATGAAAGTAGCTGTTTCAGGAGGGCTTTCTTCCAGTTTCTGGAGTAGTAGAAAGTCAAAAACTTTCTTTCCCAAAAACACAACACAACAAAGTTTTTGTTTCGGGGTTGAAATTAGATGATTTTAATGTATTTCCGCGTGTTAAAACCGAAAGTGACCATAAAAATTATATATTAGCTCTTGTTTTCAAGATATAGTATCATAATATTATATATATATGTATATTGAGTTTTCAACAAATGAAATATTTTATCACCAACAGTTGGTACACATGTTTGTTTACATAACACCCCTCTCATCAGCTGTTCTTAAGTAGTAAACATAACCTATGTGAGTTTGTCAATTGTACGCACGTGGTTGCTATTGAAATTATCGTGTGAAGTTGATTTTTAAATTAATTTAAGTGCTGATCTGAAATGCCTCG
>WOGP01010092.1:0-10453 GCA_015342065.1 Leptinotarsa undecemlineata
AGGCCGGTATGGCCTGGTAGGAGCCAAGAGCTTCCAACGCCGCTTGACTGTCCGAGAATATTTTTATTGACTTGTGTATGAGGTTGCATTCTTCCAATCTCTCTTTGGATTTATGTTTTTTGGCAAAAACCGAACATAATTGGGTTTTTTTCTATTAAGAATGAGGCTATTTTAAGGCTATATCTTTCTATTTCATTAGATGTCTTGTTAATTAATTTTGTTAATTGGCGAATGTTATTCTGTGACATCATAATATTATTATGGCTATAAACAATAGTGGTCCCAAGTTCGAACCCTATGTAACCCCTGTATTTATTATTATTGAATCTGATTTCACATTATTTACTACTGTCGTATGTGTTATAAATCATATTTATTTTAAAAGATTTTTTGAACAAAAAATGTATGTATTCTACAGTGTTACTGCTTCAAATAATTCAGAGTATATTTCAGGAAATAATAACACTGACTTTTGATGTTTTTTCAGCCTTAGAATTACTCTGATACATGAATCGGCTCAAATTAGGTCAGCTGGTCTACGATGTATACGACACTTGCTTAAAACAGAAAATGATATTGTACATTTGAATAAGTTATTAATACCATATTTATTAACTAGGTAAACTCTGGTTTATGATATTGATCTTACAGGCAGTATTGATCTTTGTTCGTTTTAGATCTTTAGATATTATATTAAGAAATGATGTTGAAAGAATAGAGGCTATGAAATTGATAAGGAAGTCTCTTATTATAGCACCCTCCAAATTTGACATGTCCTTGGCTCGATGTTTGGTATCTTTGGCCTACGAAGGTACTGAAGCAAAAGATAGAATGCTTAGAATTTGTTTGGCCACATTGTCGGAACTTGGTAAGGAATAGTTTGTAATCTTAATTATTTAATTATTGGTGCACTATTCAAGGTCAGATGTTGCATACACATGTATACACTTGTATTTTTTCAGGCATCCTCAACACCAAACTGTTCATTATATCAGGTGGAATAACGGCTATATCTAGAAATTTGCTGGAATGTCAGACACCTAAAATAGCTGAATCTCTTTGTGGGGTTCTGTTATTATTGTTGGATAAGCCGTCTACTAGACGTTATGCAGCTGTCGATTTGCATTGTGCTGCTGCCCCCTTTTGTGATTTTCATTACAAACACGGTGCTAAAGATAAAAATAAGTGAGTTATTTGAATTGAGTCAATGAAAACAAAATGTGTAAAATTATTTTTAGGAGGGACGAACGAGAATTGAGATTGAATTGTGGTAGACTAGCCTTACTGAGTATTTTGAGGAGTTGGTCAGGTATTTTACATTTCTGTAGTCCGAATGACAAAGGGGGTTTCAGAGCTATTGTCGAGGTGTTGTATATACAACAATTAGAAGTAAGAGTAAGTAATATGGTTGATATCATAGCGGTTCATTCACTAGATCGTTGTGGGAGTAACATCTCACTCTCAGAGGTGAAAATTGATCAACATTTTCAATAATTTTTCTTTCATTGGGAAGCTATTGTATGATAAACGTAATGAACAGTACTTTATTGAGATCTTTTTCACTATAACAACAGCTTCTTCAGGTATGTATATTTCTGATCAACTAGTGTCTGAAGACTATCGAAGAGAGATACAAACGTATTAGAAAATAAATATTTTACAATAAAATATCGAAATAATAATCTCTCTCAATAACCTACACAGCAGGATTTGGTAAATGTCTACCGGATCTTTCCTGTAGTATCAAGAGTTAATATCTCGAAACTGGTCTGTAGGTGATACACTCGAATATTTTATATATATCTTTATATGAAATAAGAAACCTAATATACATATTTATGAGTATAATAATAACACTAACACAATAAAATATATTTAAAAAAAATGTATGTAAAAAATTTTAAATTTAAAGTAGCATGTAACCAGACAATGAACATTATATAGAAAGAATTCAGTATCATATGTTAATTTGAAGTAACATTTGAGTAAATAATGAAATATAGGTATATACATTAAATTATTATTAAAATAGTGATATTTGGTTTGATTACAGATACAAGTACTCTAGTGAACAATTAAAAAAAATAGATGATAGCCAATAATGTCCCAAATAATTCCACATAACTATACAATTTGTATTCTATTACTTTTTTTTAATTCTTCGAGTGCTCTTTTGAAATGGATTTTTTTATTTCTTCCGGTATGTATAAATACACATATATATACACACATATACAGATACATATATACATATCTATACACACACATATTCTTATATATGATACAAATAATATTGAAATAGTCAAACAGTTATAAAATTGATTAAAGATATCATACAATAAAAAATAATACCAAAAAAGTTTAAAATGTTCAAATGCTGTATACCATACTTTGTCTATTTAATAAAAATACAGTTGACAAAATATATTAGAGACAGCTGTCCTCATAGAACTCTTCTAAACTATAATAGGGTCTACCACATAATAAGTCTTTTACTGATTTTCGAAATACACAGTTATCCTCTAAAATATGAACATGGTCAAGTAAATGATTAAACATCTTGAGACCATTATAGTATATAGAGTCTTTGACTAGAGTAGAGGCTGGTATGGGTAATCTTAGGTCGTTAGTTTGACGAAGGGCATAATAATGGGAGTAACCGCTAAATATCAATTTATGTTTGTTAATTAAAGATTCCAAAAACTGTCAAAATTTCATGTAATTCAAATAGGGGTTTGCAGGAGTCTCGACTTCGAGTCTGACTAATGAACACCGTCTGCATTTGAGTTTTGCAGCATACTCCCCAGAAAGGAATTCCGTACCTTGAATGCGACTCAACAGGTGAGAAATAAGCCGATTTAGCGGCAAACAAACCAAAATCCTTATAAGTTATTCTCACTGCAAAACACCCTGAAGCTAGCTTTTTATTTAGGGTTACAATGTGATCGGCGAATTTTAGTTTATTGTCAATTATTACTACCAAAAATTTAGTACTAGGTCTGTTTTCAATTATCCTGTCCGCGTCCTGTTTCTAAAGGAATGTTGTCAATGAAACAGTGGAATGATTTAAATTTGTTTTGGAAACATTAAAAGACAGCAGATTAGAGTCGCACCAATTTTTAATTTTTTTTATATCTGCACTTATAATCTCGCGGAGATTACATAAAATTTTATCACGCCATAATATTGTGGTGTCATCGGCAAATAGGTTAAATTTTCCTTCTATATCGATAGATGTTAAATTCTTTATGTATAGCAGGAAAAGTATCGCACCGAGTATTGAACCTTGTGGTACTCATTTTTTTCTTCATGGAACAAAAACAAACCATCCAGCGTGATATTAGCCGGAGAAGAACCTACGGTGTAGGTAGTTGGGAGAGATGAGGATTTCGAGATTTTATATTTTTGGAAATCTCACAATGAAGTGTTGTGATACTGATAGCCAAGTATGTAAACTGTAAAAGTCGCATAAAATATAGGATTGCAGAATATGAAACGGTTGAAAACCTAAAATGAAATCAGTAATGAACTGTGAAATACAAATATAATGAATATAATGTAGATTAGCTTGAACAAAATATATCTGGACTTATCCTTCCATTCTCCTTCATTTATATGTTGTTAAATCCATAATTTCCCTTAATTATTGTAAGGTGCATGTACCCTGACAATAAGCGATGAGTCAAGAATGACACCCTTCTTTATATATCCGGTCAAAATTTCTGCTTTGCCGATATGATCTTGAAATTCGAGAGTAGGGAAGGCATAATTCATTCAAGGAATGAAAGCCGTAGCCAGAAAAATATTTCAGGGGTTTTAGGCTGAAGGTAATGACTAAAGGGTGAACCAAGCAATAGTACGGTATTATTTCGTGGCACTGCTGTGACTTCAATAATCAAAACGACCATTTCAGCAGAGTGGTCTAAGTAGAATTTGCGGACTTGGAAAAAAAACTATATTTCAACTGTTTTCCTTCTCTTTTCGGACGACATCAGTTTCCTGAATATCGTCTTTGACTCACGATACACTCATAACGGTATGCCGACGCGCATCTCTCTGTCCGCTCTGTCCTGACTTGTGACGTCACTGCGAAGCACGGAGCCGGACAACGAACAATTCATTAGATGGAGAATGAGATTCGGTAGAATGTCTCCAGGCATTTTCGCATGAAAATGGAATTATTAGTCTTGATGCATAAATACATACATGTTGATTTTTTCAGAAGTAGGTATATTTGGGAAAGAAAGTTTTTGGCTTTCTACTACTCCATCTTGATACAAAAAAAAGGATAAGAGAATCGTCCAAAGAAAGGAAGGAAGTAATCAATTTGCAAATAAGTAACTCTATACATGGATGTGTAGATCATGCAAAGAAGTAACTTTCAGACACAAACTGAATGAAAGTCCTTCATTTCAATGTGTTTCAACGAAAGTTCTCGCAACAGAGTAGTATTATCACTGTTAAGAAATATTCGTCATTGACAAGTATGCGTATATCGGATACAATGATATAATCAAATGCTATCATCCTTTTCAACATTGTCTTTGATATTCTTCGAAATGCAAGAATTACAAATCTCTGACTTTTCTTTAAATCAGTGCTGGTTTTTACAGTCCAAATTTCCTTGTTTGCTCTAGTTGCAATTGCAATTTCTTTCTTTCCAATTCATACTGTATGATGATTCATTCATTGAAAGGAATCAATTGTAATGATCCGATTGAAATATTTTTGGAATAATCCATTTTCATAAATATGTATCAATATATGTCAGCTTATACAAACCCATAGGTATTGACATTACCTTTAACTCTCTACTGATGAGGTTGATGTAGTAAAACTTATTTTGCATTCAGATATAATTGGAATACTACTATTGGATTGAAATGCAGTAAGTGCCAGACCGTATTCATATTCAAGGTATAATTGAATAGAATTCGTGATATGGGTAGATGGAACAAAACTAGTCCTTTTAGAGTAAATGTGAATATGCAAGACTTTGTCTATTCACTAGCAACTCCCGCTGCACCACTACTTGATGTTCCTAAAGTACTCAGACCAGCAAATAATAGTATGAATGGTGAAGTTTTAACCAAGTTTACTCTGAAATGATATTATCTGAATATTTTCACTCGATGTTTAGTTGTTAGATCGACACATGTCATTTTGAAGGCAAACTATGACTTCAATCAATATCTACATTTAAACAAGTGAATGCTTGCTATATATAGGTAACTCAATTAATATGAAACATATTATTCTCGTCTGCCATTTGTTTATTCCCTACAAAAAGTATTGACTTTCAATATTGGAAATATTTTTAGAATCCTCCTAATTTTATCCATGAATACGAAAAGAGGCACCTTGGTGTGAAAACATTATGATTGAGATTTCCAATCACACTTAATCGACTACGTTTACCAAATGATGATACTTCTTCTTAAACTCTTTCAAATACCATTTTTCTGATCATATTTCAGCATGGAATTTCTCACCTACATTCGAGAAGGTTTCAAATGACCTGTTTCAAACTTTGACATTCAAATTTCATGCTAATTTACATAGTACTAGTACTATGTTGCTGTATCGCTGCTGTTCCAATGTTTTGACAGAATCAACGAACTTAGGTGTGCGCAGCGTGCACAGCGTGCTTTGAAAAAATGTTTCTACAGCGCTATCTAGAGGCGAGTTACAGAAAAAATGATAGCGTATAAACCTTCTCTATAAAAAATTACTTGTACATGTCAAGTTTCATCATTTGACAATGCATTCGGTAGATTGCACAATATTTCAAAAAATTCTCTAATGAAAGATATATCTTGTTATCTGCATACAATATTATCTTATTGTATTTAATATTGTATAAGTTTGAAAATGTCTTCATGGGACGAAACTGCAGTAACGTTCAGCACCGTCTAACTCCAAACAGACTATAAAAGTCATATTGTATTCAAGGGCATACAGGGCCTCCGCCTCGTCACTATCACGACTCAATGATATTGGAAGGACCTTCAGGGCACCGTCTGGTGCCTGAATATCATTTTTTCAAAATAGACCTTGAGAAACTTTTACAAAAAAGTGTTATGACCTTAATACTTGCGTCTGAAGCTGACCTTGAGAAAGGATTGCATACGCCCAATAACCTATGAGACAATATAGCCACAGCTGATTGATCTTGGTCAGATATATTCATATACTATCGAACTTAAGCACAGTCGCTACATACCTCGCTGTAAGAGTGTCAAGACGATCACTGCTTTTATCTGCAATTACGTCTTCGCACCGAAGGTTTCTCGTTCAGACTGAACATATTGATGCCTCCGTGAGTTCACCGAACCATCTGAGTATACAATGTCAGACGTAAACGAACGACAAAATGCTTCGATGCAAGTATTGGAATAACCCTTTGGGGACCGCTGTGGTAGAGGGTCGAAAGCCCCCTGAAACTTGCAGTACGTTCTATCACCAGTGAGTCTCCTTTCAGAATGAATGTTTCAATGCAGACATCTGCTCATTGTGACGTTCGAGTGTATTACCGGTGATCGTTTGAGGATATTAAATTCAAATTAACAGCACACTCAAGCTGAAATTGCACACACACTTTTAAGATCATATGTCATGTGAGGAAAATGGAGTTAGAAGGAGGACCAGAATCGACTGTTATTGTCAAGGTCTTGTGATCGAATCGTTGCGGCTTTTGAAGTCAAATAATAGGGAAGGCGTGTCAAAAGGAGGTTACATTGTCGTGACGTAACTCAAGACCATGTGATGTCACACATAACTAACTCAAGGCCAAGTCATGGGCGAAGATCTGAGGAAAAGTTTTAAGGTCGAAGTCAGTGTGGCAGAACTGGGGAGGACACTGCTTGGTCCAGAACCGTCATTAGCACCCTACTTTCGTCGTTTATTCTTTCATTCCTCTTCCAGTTGCTCCAATTTGTTTTATTTTATTCGACGAAATGTATAGAGTGAAATGGGGAAAAGGCGAATTCTCAACATTTCTTTGGTATATTTAATGACTTTTATCCCTGAAAAGCCCATTCGCCAAAATGAATACCCATACACACTACTTTGATAATCCGAAACATCGAACTAAACTTGTGAGAGAGTCAAATTATTTTAGTTTTTAGAATACTACCTACAAAAATCTCGGGGAAATGTTTGTCATGCATCGTACAATGCGCTTTTGTGTAACGAATACATTTCATGCTGAAGTTGACCCTTTCCAGATTCTAACATCGTACCTAATTGTAGAGTCTACATGAGCCTAGTAGATACCAAATAAATGAGCTCTTGTCAATACTGATCTCAAATTATTAAAAATAAAATTCGGAGAATCGAGTTTAGATATCAGAATGATGGCAATTCCTATTCCAATCCAGGAATTCATCCAGATAAATATCTAAAAACTTAACACTACTATTCTCACTTTCAAAAGATATGTTTTTTACATTAAACTGTAAACTCTCAATTTTTTCTGGCGATTGTGTGGATACTCGATATAATGAATGCTATTTAACATTTATTTTCAAGTATCAGATGCAGAGACAATTATTGAAAAATACACATGTATATCGATATATATTTTCAAAAACTTTGTCGAATATTTTTCCGGAATCCGTTATTCAAATGATGAAAAGATACATTAATAGATCAATATACTCATACGAATATATGATACAAGTAAAGAGGTTGAATTATTTGTTCATTCGTCCCGCACTAATTCCTCAATTATTTTCTAAAGTCGTATTTTTTTCTGATATTTTTCAATTGTATATTATTCTATTGAAAAAACTTGTCCTCTAAATAATATTTTTATTGAGAACATATAATATGTTAATAACTGAAAGGTAATGTTAGGTGAAGTAATGAAGTACTATTTACCTTCATGTTTTATGTTTTCAAAATTTTCTTATATCGGTCTTCATAGTATGACTTTCGTTGATGAAAATCACTAGAACCTCACACAGTTCAGTGAACAGAATAAATCATTTGAAATTATTCCAAGTATTACATCTTATTTCATCACATTTTTTATTTCTACGCCGACTGTACATTTCATAACAGATTTTAATTTTATCAATAAGTCGAGTCTATCTTTCCATTGAATAATTAATTTGGATTGAACTATTCATTGATAGTACTTGTGTGTTAATTGAGATAAGTATGACTCATCGTTTTGCCTTGGGCAAATATAGAAAAGTTTTAGTTCTATATGTTGGAGGAACAATTGGAATGCAAAGAAACGATGAAGGAGGTGAGTATATAACTTTCTGACTTTCTGAATCTGTTATATTCGAATATTCATGTGGATATCGCAGAAGTAAACATTCCATTCGTCCTACATACTGCGGTTCGTGAAAAAATTATCGAAAGTATTCTCATTTTCTAGTTTGACTTGAATTGATGTGTCAATATGGAAAACAGTATTCAACTTTGTAAAAATTATTGTTTGTGAACGATTCTACGTCAAACGACCATGTTTTTCTCCAGAGGTGTTTATCCAAACATTGGAATCAATGTGATAGATGTATTCTTCTGCATGCTGCCACCCCAATAGTTCAGTAATTTTATTTCTGAATAGTCAGCAAAAACTACTATCTACTCTAACATATTTGCAAGATAGGTATCCTTGAACTTGGACCGATTTGTTAAGTTCAAAGCAAATCATGGCATTAATTGAGTTTGGGTTTTTATGACAATTTTTTGGTTATGTAGTTACTTTCCGTGCATTAGTGGCATTTACTTGCCGTACATTGTTTTGCAGTGTAACTCTTAGTCAATTCACACAAAAACGTAATCGTTGTAGTTCATCGAATCAAGAAACCAAGAAATTTAGAATAATTGTACTTGGCATGACCTTGATCACAAATGATACATTTTGTATCAAGAGATTGCCCAATAGGCTGAACAGCTGTATACCGGTGGCTCTTAAATTGAAATCAATATGGGAATGATCAGAAAGTATTCACCTATTTATCTTTTGATTTTCTTGGGATTATTCTCCAGCAGGTTGACTACATTAACCTTTGTAGATTTCATATCATTTCTAGAAACATATGGATTCGTTTTCCGATGGCATTTCAGATTAGCTTCCCAAATTTCTGCTACCGCAGTTGTCGGGTGATTGGTCAAACCACCATCACTGACATAAAAACTTGGCAAGTTGACTTGGGTGTCACACCAATAGGTGGTTCCACTTATGTCTTGCTTGAGTTTACGCAGTTATTTTCATTAAGTACTTTTCTTCGCGACTCAATCGAGGACTTCAATCCTGAACAAAATGAAGATGAACATCAATCGAGGACTGTCTGCCTGGTACTGACGATGCCCAATAAGATGAAACAGCTGTCTACCGGTGGCTCTCAAATTGAAATTAATATGGAAATTATCAGAATAGTACTTATTCAGTTATCTTACATAAATATTTTTTACTATTTGCCAATACAATTTTGTATTGCTTTCAAAATGTCCTTATAGAAAGAAACTGCAGTAACGTTAGTTACACATACAAGTGGTAATGGTGGTGTAATGAGAATATTTAGCGGACAAGGAAGGCAAACAATATGGATTACAGATAAATATAAATGAAAGATATGGACTTAAGTAAAAAAACAAAGAAACAACAAAAATCATTTGAAAATTGACTTCAAATAATTACCAAGCCAAAGCTGTTGTTTGGCGAAATACGTGCCACGTTTATATTTGTATAGTGAAAATCTCACAGCACACTGTATTAGTAAGTTTTGACAGATTTTTGACAAATTTTAGCCAGTATTTGGCTAGAATGGAGGACAACAATTTGTGATGTAGTTCAGGGTTCATATATAGGGGGTTCATAAAATGTCAATGATTCTGGTTGCTTTGTTTGTGATGTACCTTAGGTATAAACCTTGATATATCTTCCTTGATATTTTATACTTCCTCACTATGCCATATAGAAAATACCAATGCTGCAAATGCCCCAGATTTGCTTGGAGAAGCTTCGGTAAACTGAACATATATTCATTCTTCACTTGAACTTGAATGAATTTGAAAAACTGAAAAGGTATTCAAACATTTTTATTAAACGCGGATGTGTCGGTTGATGATGAAAGTCAATCAAAAAAGGTACTTTGCTGAACAAATAATACATATATTTGTAAAAAATGCTAGTGCAGCTAAAAAGATAGAAGATCTATTTTTCAAATTTGTTATCAACCAAACGAAATCCATCATCGTGACTTTATAAACTTCCTTATATTCCTTTCTATCATTAAATTTCAATTATTGAGTTACCAACTGTACCTATAAATAGAGCTGCTTTACTGATTACTGACAATAATTTTACGTCAACTACTGATGATACCAAACGCTAATCAAGAAAACCAAAACATTTTGGGGTTACATTTGACGGTTTTTTTGTTCATGAGAGTATACGAGAAATAATACTTTGTGTTTTTTACAACTTGTATAC
>WOGP01010093.1:0-10453 GCA_015342065.1 Leptinotarsa undecemlineata
CTGAAATATGTCATCTTTGTTTGTCTCATTCAGGTAACAGATTCATTGTCCTTTATTAGCTATAACCGATGTTGCCAAATGGTGATATAGAAACGAATCCCTTTAAATGTTGAATGCATTATTTCATTCCTCTTTTTTAAGTATTTAAATAATTTTTTAAAGATAAAGATTGAAATGATAAGTTTAAAATGCGTTGTTTTGGAGCTCTTTTATGAAAACTACTTGATTTTCGTCAAGCGGGACATTCCTCATTGTCGTTACTGGAGCGATGTGAATCCTTATTTGGTGATGGAAACACATTCACATTCTCGGTAATTATATTGATGAACCATTATTCACTGAAGGTAATCTCAATGAAGACATACACTTGAATCTATTACAAGATTGTATAGATCCTTCGATTCCAGCAGGATGGTGCACCTCCATATTTTGATGTTTGGTTAGACAGTTTTTGGACGAACGTTTTCCAATGCGTTGGATCGGCAGAAGAGGTCCAGTGGAGTGGCCAGCTAGATCACCTAATCTCACACCGATGGACTTCTTTCTGTGGTGACAACTGAAGTCGATAGTATACTCTGCTAAGCCTACAAATCTAGAAGAGCTGCGACAGAGAATTGTTCAGGAATGCAGATTGCCGACTCCGGACATAACGCTTTCGAGAGTAGACTGTATTGTTGTATGGAACTAGATGGATGTCATTTTGAATACTTTATTCGTTGATTTGGTTTCCACTGATATTATTTGTTGTTGATTTCCTCATTTAAATTAACGACAGCGAATTTCCTGTTTTTTCTTAAATAAAACGTTCAACACTTAATTTCTCAATAACGAATGAACCAATTTCTAAAAAAGTTACAGAGGCAATAGAGGAACAAATGACCTTTCAAATGATGTATCACTCGACCCCCCATGCCATTGAAAAAAATAGGGGTGTAGTTTCGGGTATGGTTTCCATATCAGAATTAGTCCTTCTAGAAATAAAAATTGACGTGTTCTTCAAAATCTTTGATTACATGCCCCTCATCGTACTCAAAAAGTTCGAAAGTGAACTCGAATCACTATTAAGTAGACTTTTCAACCTGTCTTATAAGAAAGGGGTTTTTCCTTCTTGTTGGAAGATTGCTCGTCTACATCCTATTCCCGAAAAGAGCAAGAAAAATCTTCCAAATAACTAAAGACCAGTTGCTTTGCTATCAGTCATATGAAAAATAATGGAGAAATTCGTAAATCACCACATCCTCATTTGGAAGGCTTCAACATCTTGAGCTATCATCAATATGGCTTTCGGAAACAAAAATCAACAGGCGATCTTCTATCGTATGTCACCCATATTTGGAATAACGCAATCGAGAATCATGCAGAATCAAGAGCTGTTGCGCTTGGTATTTCTAAGGTCTTTAGCCGTGTGTGGCATGTAGGTTGGTTGACTAAATTTCGATGATATGGCTTGTCGGATCATTTTTCTGTATAGCTCTTCAGCTACCTGAAAGAACGTTTCCTGCAAGTGGCAGTCGATGGACATCTATGGAATACTTTCACCATCACACCATCAATGTTGGTGTTTCTCAGGGATCCATATGGTATCCAACCCTGTTTTTATTGCATTTTTATTGCATATCAACGACTTATTGGGAAATACCAATAATCCAGTATATTGATTTGCCCTTCACTACACTTTAGCAGATTCTCTATTGATGAGGCTTCCCCCATCCCCCCATGGCGACGCCCCTGAAAAGAGTACCTAAAAAATGTCAAAAATATGTCATTAACATATTGATCCGACAGAAAGAAATATTTTTAGTTGTTTTTTTTACAACCAATACTATGAGATTGTTCATTATTAAAGATTATTAGAGATAGAGATTAACTATTTTCATTACTTTCAGCAACAGAAAATTTGTTTTTCATTTTGCGTGGACATACGTGTATTGACTTTTTAATATTTTACAAATTGGTAAATGGTCGATTGATTATTCAAAATAATTTTGTTGTACTGGCGTCAACAATGAATCGTATTGGAGCATTTGAACGAACCACTGACCATTGAGAAACTAGTGAAGCTCGAGAAAGGATAGAGATGGTGAAGGTGATCTGTTTAAAAAAAAATCTGTTTTTCCGTTAATCAGCTGTCGCACCCCTACGAACGACAACTCTCAGAAGTCAAAATTTGTGAAAGCTTAGGATTAACGAGGTCTTACCTTCTAACGTGCGATTCCTAACACGAGTTGGACGATAGCAAGTGAAAATGCACCGAAAATTTTCCAAGATGTTCTAATTATACTTTAATTTGAGGCAGAGTTGTCGAAATCAGTTTCAGTTCTCGGCATAATAGCGATAGCAGGCGAAGTGAACCAGTGAAGTAATATTTAAGTGTAAGCATAAGTGTTTTCAAGCCGTATTTTATGGTTCCTTGAATGACTTTGTTAATCTACGTATTAAAATCCCAGAAGCGTAATAATACACATTTCATACCGAAAGGGTTTTGTTTTTGCGTTTTACAAAGCGAAACAAAAATTTTCATTAATGTTGACGTTGAATCACATATCTACATCCTCAACAAGGCAAAAGCTAATAACGGAGTCTCATTAAAACCCGTCTCGCAGAGCTACAAAACGAAACAAACTCGCGTTACTATTACTCCCGTCCTCGGCAGAATTTTCGTTTGAAAAGAACATAAGCTATTATCCCTTTTTGCAATCGTAATCGCGCTGCTCGGCGCAACAATCTACATGTAAATTTTACAGAACAAAGCGAAAACGATTTAAAATACGGCGGCAGGACAAAACCTCCTTATTCCACCCTCTGCTTCATCCCACAATGATGCCAACCGCAGAGACTAGAAATCCCTTTTTTGCGCCTCTGATGCAAGGAATAATGGAATTCGCGGAGTCTATTCAAATGAGATTATTACGAAATAACGATCAGGCAGGCCAGGTACCCACATTTTGTTATAGTCAAAAACCAGCGATTTGTGACTCGTGCCTCGTGCGTATTCTTGTTTTTATCGAGGGTAAGAACGCCTGTTGGTCATCATAGAAAGTATTGAAAACGATCATTAATTAAATACATACAGTGTGATAAATCCAAATGAAATAAATTTATTTCTTAGGTTACTGTGCATATTAGAAAAAAAACCGAAACACGTCAAATGTAAATTATAATTTGACATTATTCAACGTAAACATACCACCCCTACCTTCAACCTCATTCGAATGACAGGTACAACCCCTAATTTTTTAAATGGGAGGTATAGATTTGTGATCTATCGTTTGAAAGGTCTTTTCATTTTCTATTGAAAAATGTTATCGCTTTCGAGTTTATTGCAACGAAAAAGAACTGTGGATGTTACCGAAGTAGTTGTTCAAAATGTTCACCGCGAACGTCTTGACAACATCCTAATCTCAAATTAAACTGTCTTCTAATATTATTCAACATATCAGGCGTGACCGACCTAATCGCAAGCGTTATTCGTTCTTTTAAGTCGTTCAAATATGATATTTTAGTTTTGTACACATTGCCCTTTACATATCCCCATAAAAAATCTAATGATGGAAGATCAGTTGATCGCGCTGGCCATTCAACTGGACATAATTTGTGTTGTCGGTGCCTCCGTGCTCCAGGGCAACGTATTCGCATAAAACGTGCCGAGATTGTTATATTTGGCTCATCTGATAGCACAGGAGACACTAAAACTTCAGAAAATACTTCATTATACATTCTGATTTTCTGATACATTTTCTGATTTACAAAAATCCCAACTATCTGTTTCTGTGCAACAACTAAATAAAGATGTCCCTGTCTATTTAATGCATTGCTTGCAGTCAAGGTATCCGTTATAAAGCCCTATTTTGCTCACTGTTCTCTGTATAGACAATGTCTAGTGAGTGTCGGTACTTTTTCAGATACAGTGTGTCAGCTGAAACTTGTCACCCCCTCACCCCCTAATCTCGTGAAAAAAAATGGAAAATCACTCAGACCCCCTACTTCAGAATTCTCAATGGGACTACAATACTTCTGATAAATCACTTTGAAGGGAATTCAATCCCAAATACATCGGTGTACTGAAATTGAGGACGGATCAGGTGTTGTTGAAGTTTTAATGAAAATTAAGTTTCATGAAGATATTTTGATTTTTCATTACCTAGAATGTGATGTGATCATATGAAACAATTCTCCTGCGTAGATCATCAAGAGAATATGGCTGTGTAATATAAACTTTGCATTTCAAATGACCTTATAGAAATAATTCTAATGGTGATAAATCAGGAGATTTTGCCGGTCATTCTATTGGTCCTCGCCTTTCAATCCACCTTCCTGTGAAATTGTCATCTGAAAATTGACGTACAGGGTACAACAAAATGTGGAGGAGCTACATCTTGTTGAAAGGTGAGCTGACCTTCAAATACAATCATCGTCTTTAAGTAACTAAGTGCTTCTGGAGTTCACAGTTGTATATGGTCTCCCAGAATATCAGCCCAAACATTCACATTCTAGGGAGGTTTTAAATGAGTTTCCTCGTACCAATGAGGAGTATAGTTCCTTTATAAGAGTTTTACTGTAGGCGTTCCGAAGTCTAATCACTCAGTACTATTTATATTTCTCTTCGATTCATTTTCTGGTCGGGTGTCGAACCGTAGATTTTGGTCCTTCCATAGTTTGTTCAGGGCCAATATAGTTAGAACGATAAGAGAATATCGAAACACTTTTATATTGACGAAACGTTTGTTCTTGTTTGGATACTATATTGCAATTAAATCGAAAAGAGATAGCTATACAAATGTGAGTCGTCAGTTTTGTAGAATTTCAGATGAATTAATGAAGTATTACTATCGTTTGACAGTTCTGATTGTTTAAATGTTGTTTATGTATGAAACGCTTCTAGGATATCAATTATTTTCTGATGAGGCTACATTTTCCACTAATGGAGTTGTAATGCCTCAAAACTGTTTATGCTGGGCCAGGGAAAATTCTCACTGAGTTATAAGAGACCATTATTTCCAGAAAGTCCTTATCTGGTGTAGGAGCCCGAATAATCAGACTTTTAAGAATCGTTGAAAGTTGATCGTTTAGTTACCTTCCTTGATGCAAAATTTTGGGTTGCAATTGAACAACGCTCTCTTAATGTGCACTAAGACTGATGGTGCAAACTTGGTTAGCGAAACGCTCGTCCAGAGACGAGCAATTTTGTTCTAGTGGGTTCCAAATTTCACTTTCAACTTCCAAATCTTGTTTAATCTTACGTAAATACTATATTAAAAAAAATATGACTAAGGAACCCTTCAAAAATCATAATTACCTTTGATTGTAGCATATATTTTCATCGTAAAGTGAATTTGAGAGTTGATGAGACTTTGATACTTCAAACCCCAATGAACTTGACGATAATTACTAGTTAATAACACCATTTTCACAGTTTGAAAATATACATACTTGTTAGAGTCTATTTGTGTTTTCTGTTTTCTCGATAAATGAATATTGTATCTTTATATACATATTGGACCTCATAATTATTGGCAATAAGTCATTAATAACATGGCATTGCTGAACAAAAAGTAAACTTTTAGGTATTTGAATAACGTATTTGAAAATAAAATTTCTGAGTGAATTTATGATTCAATATTTTTCATTTCACCAAGGCAGAAATTTGTTATTCGCAGGTATATTTAACTTCGGCCAGTAGGTCAAATGAAAAAAGTTTTCCATTCCATGGCTGAAACTTTTCATTTCTAGATATATTTGACTTAGCCAGTAGTTTAAATGAAAATATTGTTTTCTATGCAGATATTTATTCCAATTAGAATCCTAACACTCCATACTCTAACTTGATCACATCAGAAACTTTTTCACCAATCATTGTACAAATCGCATTGGGATGACCCGAAAATGTAAATGGAAGCACGCTTGCGTCAATAACTCTTAATTTCTTCACACCGAATACTTTCAGCTGATGATCTACCACGGCTCCTGCTTTTGGATTTCTTCCTGAAGGACACGTCCCCACGGGGTGGTAAGCTGCCATGGCAGTCTGCGCGATGTAACAAAGCCAGTAGTTCTTTGAAAGAAAATCGTGCTCTCTGCAAGCGGGGAAAGGTCTAACCTCCAAGTTGGCTCCTATCCGCTGGAAGGCATCGGTACGCGTCAAGTTAATGGCCAGTTGTATTCCTTCCAGCAAGGCTTCCACGTCTAGGTTTTCTGGATCGTTCAACATGTTGTAGTCTATCGCAGGGTAAAGGAATGGATCTTTGGAGATTAGTCTTACCGTACCTATGGAGTGTGTGTGCAGAAGTACCGGGGTGAGAGTGAAGGGGTTAGGAAGGCTAATGTTGAGGAGGGAATCCCACGTTTCGTCATTCCATCCTAGGAATTTTTTTCCCAGCTCTGCGGGTGTAGAGGATGAGATGACGATTTCCAGGTCGGGGTAGTTTCGAATTTGTTCGATTCTCGTCTTGTACCATCCTGCTGCGTCCAGCGAATTTGCTAATAGAATAAAAAAGGCAATTACTATTTTGTTTTGGATTATATTAGAATTTGGATGGTTTGCAATTCAACTCCAGCAGCGTTAATTCTATTCATTTTTTTATTGCTACTTAGAAGACAAGGTATCTGCATATCTATAGTATTTTATTATATTGTTATCACTTCATTTTTGATCAGGTTTCTGTTTAAAAAATCAAGAGGACGAAAACAATATGACGGCTCAATATATGTTCATTGACAGCCTTCTTTCACAGAATTTCGGCTTAAATGATAATCCGCTTCCCATTTACTCGCAGAATTTTACAGTATGTACCCGGAAGACTCTGTTGTGAAGTTTTTTATCATAAGGGTCCTTTGTGGAATGGCGTCATCCCTTCTCTCGAACCTTAAAAACATACCGAAAGAATTTTGATTCCATTATAGTTTTATGGTAGGTTCGACCCAGGGTTATTAAAACTTTGGTTATGTAACAAAGTATGCTTCAAAAATAGTGTTCAATAACAATAATCAGGCAGACGGATATGTGGTTAGAAAATAAATTAAAAGTGGAGTGAGAAGCACAGGAAAAAGGTTTTGATTTAGGCTCAACAAAATTTTAAATGAGGACACTTGGAAACTTGAGACCATTGGAATGGTGAAATGGTGTTAATGAAATGTAAACGGTGTAAAGCATTTAAGAACAGGAAAAAATCGTACAAATATATAAACTTCCCTAGAAAGTGAGATAGAAGACAATTAGGGTTGAAAATATGGCATGAGTTTGAAACAAGGACAAATAACTGATAAGAAATAATATTAAATTTTTTAGGGTTAAAAATAAAAGTATACAGAAAGGGAAAATACGTCTAGAGGTTGACATTGAAAAGGAAATATTTTTAGAAAAGATTAGTTTTTGTGGTAAAAAGCATTTTGGCTTTCTACTTATCAATCTTTATGTAAAAAATGAGAAATCTCCAAAGGAACTGAGAAATTTATCTTCAATAAACTTTTTATAACGATATGTAGATCATGCACAAACATTTTTTCAGATGCAAACTGGAGGAAAAAGCCCATTAGAAACATATGGTTTCAAATATGAACATTGAATTACACGAATATGCTGTTATGGGATTATAAGAGATTCAATACACAACATAATATATGAAAGATTCATTTCATCTGTTCGGACTTGACTTGATTTGAAATCCCTGAAATAATCTGTAAAAAATTAAAAAGATTAGCTGAAAAAACTATTTTATTAAGCCAAAAACTGAAATTACAATGAAATAACATAAAGGCAACAAAAAAAAATTGAACTATTAATACGAGCTGAAAAATTAAAAAAAATTCAAAACAAGAAATTGAAATTAAAAATATTCTTTTTTGGTTGTTGCTTGTATATTATTTCATTGTAATTTCAGTTTTTTGCCTAATGAAATTGTTTTTTCAGCTAATTTTTTAATTTTTTTACAGATTATTTCAGGGATTTCAAATCAATTCATATCATATTAGACAATGGAAGTCCGAACAGATGAAATGCACCACGAAACGTCAACCACCTTCAAACAAACATACGAAAGATTATTGAAATTCATTGAATTGAAAATATTTTTGAGAGGGATTAGTTTTCTTGGGAAAATAATTTTCTACTTTTTCATCATTAAATGATGGAAAGAAAGTCCATTATTGAGGTAAAATATCACTTATATACATATATATCATCCCTTCGGTGTACCCCTGGAAGTTTCGGGCCTAAACACCTAGTAATGATATTTTTGTCAATACAATGATATTTATCTCGATACTCATCATTTTATACGTTATGTGGCGTTTCTGTTATTGTATCAAATAGGAAAAAGTGGTGCAATTCAAAGACAATTTGTTTGAAAGTAGTTCTTTCAATTTGTACTTGAAATAAATTTCTGTTCAAGATCCACATCTTTGTGAAGTGTTTATTAAAGTTACTTACTTTTTTCTTTTATATGCAAGTTTCTAACATTTTTTATCTAGAAATTCGTCGAGTGGAAAATAAATAACATAGAAGGTGGAGAAATAGAAAAGTACATTTCAAAGGACGGTCTTGATGGTCAGATAAGATATATTCTGAAAAGGAATTTTTAATGTTGCATACATAACGAATAAAAATGAAGTGAAACCCATTATACTCAAATTCAATAGCGTAACAGATTTGTAATTCACAATTGTGAAAACCCCTGGCCAACCAACCCATGGTAGAAATCGTACAAAATATATAATTTTAATTCATTTCAAGTATTTACTTTGGAATTAATGAAAAAATGAGGTTCTCTTGAAATGATATTCTTGGAACCACTAGTATAAGTACAATAACGTTCCCATATATTTTTCAGAATGCAGCTGGAGCCAGTATATTGTTTGTTTCATTAAAGAATATGATATAATTTTTTAAATTTTGGAAGAAATTTTTTCGATACTTTTCAGAATAGTGTACCAAAGTACACCTAAATAACTCCCTCTCGATGAAATTCATATCAATTCAAAGAATTTCAGTCAACTTTTTCTTCTCATTTATGAATCCAATCTTTTTTGTATGTTGAACTCACTCATAGGTCAATAGGAATATTTTGATGAATGAATCATTGAAACTATTCAGAAACGACCAATTTTCATCTCATGGTTGAAAGTCATGATGAATATTTGTCTCGATCTGAATGATTCAGTTTGGATATTCTCAAAAACGTCATTACCTGCTGTCAAATCACCATATCCTTTCAAAAAATCTTCAATTTGCTCCTTCAAACTTTGGCTAGTTATCGAGGTGTTGCTAGAAAATGGAACACCGCAAAATACATGTTCCCGTAAGGTACTGCCAACTTGTAGGTCTTGAATAATTGGTATGCCCACCTCCTCCAGATGCCTTTTGGGTCCTATTCCGGAGAGCATGAGAATTTGCGGGGATGAAATAGCACCAGCGCTTAGTATTACTTCGTTTCGTACTTTCACCCTGTTGGAAAAATACTTCAATGATTTTCCCCTATTCCGAATGGATTAATCGAAATTGAAAAAATATCACGTTAAGGAACTTTGATATAATGTAGGGTTAACATACCTACCTATAAGTTTTATTATTTTTGGTGAAGATAATGCCGGTGGCTTCTTTGAGGTCGTTGAATTCCATTTTTGTGACGTAACTTTCCGAGGAAATTACAAGGTTCCTTCTGTTCTTCACTGGTAGTATAAAAGCAGACGCCTGGTCCAACCTACGCCCTTCTTTGGTGTTTATTTGCAAAAGGGTGGCTCCCAATTGGTTTTTTCCATTGTAGTCCGTAATGTTATATCCCAGTTCCTCATTGGCCTTGAGGAAGATTGACGAATAGTTGGATGGTGGCATGTGATAGTTTGTGCGAAGGTATCTGTAACAATGTTTGTTTGGATGTGGTTGGCAAATGTTTCTTCAAAATGAAAGGCAAATTTTCTTGAAATAATAATAATAATGTCATTTATTCATGATAAAAATAACGAAAATAGAAGTACAAATTACATAAATGGATGAGTAAATAACTGAAAATCGAAATGTAACTTAATACTTGTTTCGAAGTGGTGAGACAAGGATAAAAATACATAAAATATAAAAAATATATAACACAATCTTACAAAAGTCCGAATGTTTACATTTTTTTAACGAAAAGAGAAATGAAAATTTCTGTTTTTTACCACTTTTAATTGTACCTCACGTTACTGCAGTTTATTGTGTGAGTTTGAAAATGTCCATATAGGATGAAACTGCAGTACCGTTAGTTACAATTAAAAGTGGCAAAAAACAGAAATTTTCATTTCTCTTTTCATTATGATCTCCTACCACGTAGTAACGGCTACATCCATCAATTTTTTTCAATATATATACACTTGAATTTCACTAGTTCGGACTTCCATTGTCTAATATATAAAATGATTTGAAATCCCTAAAAGACCTATGAGAGAAGGATTAAAAATTAATAGTCGAAAATAAAAAAATTAT
>WOGP01010094.1:0-10451 GCA_015342065.1 Leptinotarsa undecemlineata
GTATCGGTCCCAGTCTCTTTAATGGTCAGATATTACCTTGGACAAGAGGCGGTTTATGGTTCTATTCATTCGATTCACTATTGCATCAGACTGTGGATGTGAGGCTGTGGTTCGGGTTTTTGGACTGTCCAACAGTTTACATATTTCTTGGAACAGGTTGTACTCAAAATTTCTGCTCTGGTTGGGCAGGGCATAGGCTTCTGCCCACTTGCTGAAATATTCCACGGCTAGGATGTATTTTTTCCCATGGTCGGACTCTGGGAACGGGCCAGCGATGACAATGGCGATTCTCTCAAATGGGCTACCCACGTTATACTGGCGCATTGTAGCTTTGGATCGTATCCGAAGTCCGTTACTGGCATCGCTTGCAGCACACTTACTGCACCAGTCCTTGACGTTGGCTTGACAATTAACCCAGTAAAAACATTGTCTTACTTTCTGGAAATGTCTCAGTAGTCCTCCAGAGACTCCATCATTGATTTCTTTGAGCACTTCTCGTCGTTTTCTCCTGGGTACCACTGTCTCGCTCCTTTCTTCTCTACCACCGTCTTCAGACTCCAACAACCGCATCAGAACCCCGTTTTTCAAGGTAAGGGAGTTCCATTGTGCCCAGTAGGACTCAACCGCTGGCGAATAACCTGCAACCTCCTGTCACGATGGTCTCCGCTCACTTTTCTTTCATGTGATGATTAAACCAATATCTGGGTCTTTCTCTTGGTCTTTCTTGATCTTATTGTCCTCCCAGTTGTCGTCTACAGCTGTTATTCTCTAAATAGCTGCTTCCTTCTCTTCTGCTCGTCGCTAATGAGAGCAGCCAACGAGACATGGTTTCAGTGACAGGGCATCTGCGTTATTACGGGAGCTTGCTGGATACAGGCTGACGATTGCTCTTTCTTATGTTACCTCTCTAGTTTTCTTGATTTGGTATTGTTTCTTTGAATGCTTGGACATTTGCTACACTTATTCCGAATGTTCCTGCGGTTGCAGCATCTTATTAGTTTTCTTTCAGACAAAAATCCTTTTATCACTTGTCTAACATCAACCCTGTTCATCTTCCGCCATAGTTTGAACTTTGCTCTGGCCCTTGCAGAATTGTTTTACAGCTTAAAACTCCAGAGTTCTTGCCAGTGCATACACTATATGTTTGGTACGAGCTAGCGTCAAGGCCTGCCTCGTTTATTGATCGCGAAGTCCATCCAAGAATGCCTGAACTGCTAACCGCTCCATTACATTTTCCGGTGTAGCAGGATATGCTAGACGAACCAGCGGTTCTTCAGCTGGGAATGGTAAACGTGTTCTAGGTATTCCTGTTCATATCCTAGCTCAAGATGCTTTATAAGTTGGTCATAGTCTTCCTGTTCTTGAGCCGTGTGAGTTTGCAAGAGGATACTGCCTCTTCTTCTGCATTCCATCCATTTGCTATGGCTGCAGCTTCGAATTGTCGGCGGTAATTCTCCCAGGGAGTTTTTCCGTCAAACTGGGGCAGCTTCATGGAGAGTTTTTCTGGTTCAGAACTGACTTTGACATCTTTCAGTTCCAGAGTTGAGTATTCGGTAACTATTCCTGTGGGGTGGACAGAATTAACGATTTGGTTTCGCAACTTGATAATTGTTTCGCTTATCTCGCTGCTTTCTGCCTCAAATCCGCCTTTGATTTCATTGCTTAACTTTTTTCTATTTTCTTCATTTCTGTTCCGATTTTATCTTTGATATACCCTTTGATTTCCTCTCTGACTTTTTCTATCTCTGTCTCGATGATTCCTTCGAGTAGGCTCGCCACACTACAAGGTTCTTTCTTCGAGCCTTCTGCATTTTCAAGAAGTTCTTTCTTCAAGCTATTCGAATTTTCTAGAAATTTATCTTTCAAACACTTGAAGTTTTGTAGAAGTTCATTTTTCAAACTCACCGAACTATGTTGAAGTTTGCTCATTGCCGAACTCAAATCACCTCCAGACACTTCGAATAAATATGCTTCGGGATCTTCCCCTGATTCAATCAAGTTATCCTATAGTCTCTTCTGGAGTACTAATTTCTTTTCGGAAGAATCTAGCTCTCTCTCCTTCGATACTTGCTTCAATTCGGCGACTTTCAAGTCCACTAGGCGCACTTTCCTCGAACACATTTTGTCTATTTTTCACAGAACTGAATATATCTACTTTTTTCAATCGAGTCCGAAACACTAATTTATTTTCACAAATATATTTTTCGGAGAAAAGTCTATCAGTTTATGTTTCTGTATTCCGGTACTGTTCACTTCGCGAAACACAATGAATCAATAGTCTCTACGCGAACAAATCAGTCTAATAGTCAATTTTACCGTAATACAAAAAGTTTCCACCAAGAACTCACTAATTTATTTTGAAAACCCACTTCTGATCACCAATTTTAACGAATTGAAGAAATAACTGTCTCTAACAAATTTATTTTTAACAATATTTCACTATCACAAATAATTTATATTCAACACTTAGCAAATAACGCTTAATTTACCTTCACTGTACGGATTCTTTACTTGAACGCAGGATTTTTTTTCTGAATACAGACGAGAATATGGACGAGAAGCAGGGTTTATATACCTGTAACGAGCGTACTAGATTTATCTAGAGGTCTCTGTACTCGCCTATTCTTTTCGCGGCGGTTCGCTATGATGTCCTGCTTTTGCTGGCTGAGATATTGGTCAGGGCCGGCTTCCGATTCGTTACAATACATTCAATTAAAGTCACGAGCAACCAATCAATGGAGAAAATGGAAAATTTGCAAGAACGTGTTTCTAGCATATAACTCCTCGTCAGTGTTGTATAGCCGAATATTGAGAAATGAAAACATATGATTTCAGATTAGCGATAGGCAGTTACCTTTTTCGCTATGTTTGTTGTCTTTTACTGTCAACTGATTGTTGAAAAACGTGTGCTTTCAGCTTTTCGTAAATGACGTTTTGACATTGGAGCGTAGTGCATCCTTCATAGATGCCTTCATTTCACTGACTGGGGCCAGAGCTAATGTAGACTTGCAGTTTGACAACTTTCGTCGTGATCTATCATTTTATGAACCTCAAACATATCAATTATTTATTTATTTATTCATCCTAGCAGGCTTCATAGATCTAATAATAAGGATGACCTTATAAGTCAGTTGATGACGAGGTCGATAAATAAGTATGATTATCTCACAAAAACATTTCCAAAAGTTGTTTAATGACTTTTTCCCCTAAATTTGTCCAATCTCTATCTATTAAATCATCGGATGGAAAAATTTGATCAGGCCAGTCTTAACTCCCTACACTGTATGTTAATGTACTGACAACTATCAGAAAACAAGTACTCCTCTGGCTAATACCAAGAAGGGCGTTGGATCATATTCGACAGGTGTGTCAGTGCAGGAATCCTAACTGAAGTTATTCCTGCATATGCTGTTGGCGATACAACTGCCGCAATAGATTTTCAATTATTCGAACACACTTGCAGACCGGTTTTGGGCTGTTTGTCCACTCGTCAGTGCAAGGTAGTGTCTATCATCAACATAAAGTCGATGATTTTCGATAATAGAAAATCGAATTTCTTCAGACTATCATTCGTCGAACTAGGCTGAAGCGGACAACAAACATCAGATTTTTCATCGCCCCATATGCATGTGAACGAGGTAACCAACCGCATATCCGTAATTTGCCCAATTCCTCGTATGAGAAAAAAACTTCACATATATTCAGTGGGCATACTTGAATACTGGCAATAAATCAAATGATCAGAAGGAACAATTTGCGAGACGTAGCATAGCTAGTGGGGCACCTATGAGTATAAATTTTGTATATGAAACATCGTTCATAACTGAAGAGAATAGGGCCCTTCTTGCGCCTTACCGATGTTACTGAACATTTATCAAAATTGAAAAATGATTCGTTCTCACTCCACTCATAAACCCTGTTGAGGTTTTTTATAGCATTTTACTACCCCTCATCGTTTGTACATGTTTATAAATGTGTAGGTCATCTGCAAACATTGGACATTATTGAAAAGGACAAAAAATAAGAGACTTAAATTTGGTCCCTGTGGGACTCCAGAGGTAGCTTAATGCAAATTTCCATACAGCAACATGTTCGTTATCTACGTTTGAATTATTAAACACCCTACCCATCCCCATTTTCTGTTCCAATGTTCGTCTAGCCCATTTCATGACTTGGTAGGTACATACATATTTTGCGTGCTGCTAAACATCCAAATTTACATAAGGGAAAACTAGGTCGACTACGGGAAAACGGGAAACAGTCCTACCAGTAATAACACACTATTACTTCGTAGTTGGGAAGTCTAATAATTAATGGGTGTCAAGAGGATAGAAACATATAATTAGATCATTTAGCAATGAAATATGATAGCGATCATTCAGTTGTATAATTTAATGGTGAAATGAATGGTTGAATGAATACGGAGTTAAAAAAAAATGTTATACACGGATGATATTTGAAAGTGGAATATTTCATACTTCAGATTGGATTCCTGACTTTTCTCAACACTATACGTGGTACTGATTACACAACTTTCACAAACATTTTGATTTCCAGCTTCTTCGGTAGAAATTCCTACCAACGAAGCTACGGTGTTATCAAAACTCGTCTATTAATAAAAATGTTTGCGAAAAATTGTGTAATCATGTTTTTTCCATTAACCAGCTATCACACTTCTACGAACAACAACCCTCAGAAGTCGAAACTTGTGTAAGCTAAGGACTAACGAGGTCTTACGTTTTAACGTGTGATTCCTAACACAGGTTGTACGATAGCGAGTGAACATCAGGCGTACTGCCTGCGGCTTGAACCATCGACTCGCACATCAGGCGATTGACTGAGTTAACAAAGCACCCACGTTGAACCGATCGGATACCGACCGACGATGAATAGCATTATTTATTTTTATCGCGTCAGTCCATTGATAATTTTTCAGAAGAAGTGCAGTGAAACGGTAAAATAAATTATGACTTAACGTCTGAATTGAAGGGGTTATATTTTTAGAAGTGATTAATTTTTGTGAAAGAAAGTTTTTAGCTCTCTAAAACTCCATCTTGATACAAAAAAAGGATGAGAGAATCTTCCAAAGAAAAAAAGAAAGTGATCAATTTGAAAATAGGTAATTCTATACTAGATATGGATGTGTAGATCATACAAAGAAGTTACTTTCAGACACAAACTGAAAGAAAGTACTCTTGAAACAGCTACTTTCATATAAACATTATTTATTCAGGAATTTTTTTCTTTCGTGTAATTCAATGTTTATATCAAAGTAGCTGTTTCAGGAGGACTTTCTTTCAGTTTGTGTCTGAAAGTTTCTCCTTTGCATGATCTACTATGATCTATTTTTAAATTGATTACTTTTTCCCGTCCTTTGGAAGATTTTCTTATCATTTTTTTGTATCAAGATGGAGTAGTAGAAAGCCAAAAACTTTCTTCCCCAAGACGTAACGTGCTTTGTCCCGTTATACCAATAGCTAAAATACTATAGGAGATTGAATGCAAATATGTCCTAGAAAAACATTGATCTAGCCTGAGGGACCAATGAGATTGTAGAGGATATTTGTGTTCAATCTCAAAAGGTGTTACTGCTTCGATTATACGATTGGCTTTCAATATTCTCTTGATAGGAACTATTCATTATACTGAATTGTTCCTCATTTGTTTCGTCTCCGTCATTGATTTGGAATTTCGAGGAACGATGAAATGTTTTCACGATTTGATTCAAAAATTTCATTTCACATTGAAAATTATAAACATATCAGGAAATGGAGCAACCAGCTAGCAGAGGTCATGGTATATTTTATGAAAGGTCTATTGGCCCACTATCACTATGTAATTGTTTTCGAAATTGGTTTATTCGTTATTGAGAAATGAAATGTTGAACGTTTCATTTAACAAAATTCGCTGTCGCTTATTTCATTGACGAAATCAACAGAAGTAATATCAATGGTAGTAACACAGTCAACGGACGTAAAGTGTACAAAAGGACCTTCATCTAGTTCCATACAATAATACAGTCTACTTTCAAAATGTTCCTTCAGGACTTCTAGATTTGTATAATGTATTCAATGAATAGTAAACTTTTTGAAATGCACGACACTATTGGTTTTTTCTGCTTTGGAAGTTTTTGTTGAATCTAGTTGTCGCAGAACAGAAAGTAGGTAATTAGCCACTGTCACTTCTCACTTCTTCACGAATTATTGCTCAGTCATTCTTGTTGCAGGTTTACGACATGTACAAATGGATAACTAACAATCTATCAGACAAGTTGCTAACGCGTCTGGTGTATCAACTACTAAGGCTAGTTCAGGAATTAAACTAAGATGATCCTGATCGTCGAATCCACTTTTGTGGAGTGGTGAAGTGAATAGACATAATCGTCGTTACTGAAGCGATATGAATCTTCATTTGGTGATGAAAAAACATTCACAAACTCCACAAAAATTTAATATTTGTGCCGGAATTCTTGGTAGTCATATTGTTGGACTATTCTTCATTGAAGGTAATATAAATGGAGACACACACTTGAACTTATCACAAAACTGTGCAGATCCTATGATTACTAACATTTTTGAAAATGATGACAATTCATTAGAAAATGTAATAACATTCCAGCAGTATGGTGCAGTTTTCCAATGCGTTGGATCGACAGAAGGGCTCCAGTGGAGGGGCCAGCTAGATCACCTGATCGCACACCTATGGACTTCTTTCTCTAAGGACACCTTGAGTTGAAATTTCACTCTACTGAGCTTACAAATATAGAACAACTGCGACAGAGAATTGTTCGGGAATGCCGATTGCTGACTCCGAACATCTTCAATAATATACTGAACGCTTTCGAGAGTGGACTCTATCATTGTATGGAACTAGCTGAAGGTCATTTTGAACAATGCATCTGTTGGTTTTGTTTTCACTGATCTTATTTGTTGTTGATTTCATCATCAAAATGTTTATTTCAAATCGAACATTCAACATTCAACATCACAATAATAAATGAACCAATTTGGAAAAAAAATTACATAACAAATAACATAAGGTAATAAGGGAACAAAAGTCTTTCCAAATGATGTATCACTCGATCCTCCATGCCATTGAAAAAAATAAAGGAGATAGTTGCTGACCGCAGGGTGCAGTTGCAGTACACTGGTCTCAAACATATTATGTTCCTAGTTTCAGCTGTTTAGCATGTTCAGCTTATTGGTGAGAGGCACAAAAGTTGAAAGTGTTCAGCAGTTTTCTACTATCGAAAAAAATGAATCAAAGAATTTGTGTAAAATTTTATGAAAAATGGATCTGAGTGTTCAAAAACACTTGATATATTGACATTGGCATACCGTGATTGTACTCCCAGTCTGAAAAATGTTCACAAGTGGTACAGTACAGTACAATAATGAGTATTACCTTGAGGTTATGTGCAGCATCCGAGAAACAACACGAAGATTTGAAAAGACACATGAAAGGATGGATGTTTTGTGACTATTGAGGAGATAGAAGCATAATCGCTGCCTATCAGAACTGCTCCGCGATTTGTGAAAAACGCTGGAACAAGTGTATTCTATATGAGGGAATCCACTTTGAAGGGCACAAAATGGAAATTGATGAATGAATGAATATTAATTGGAAAACATTAAAATTCACCTCATTTTTTGAACACACGTGTGCGTGGGAATGAATTTGCAGTAGTTTTCCACATGTTGATATATTATTCGCATGAAAAAGTCTAGAGTCCTGATGATGAATTGATTACCACGAGTACAGCTTCCATATTAATCAGTAGGTTTGTTCAAACGCGGAAGAGACACAATGGAGGATGACCAAATTATATAAAGAAAATCTTCTCATGCGTGGACCGTCGTTCATTCGAATCCTAAGTAATAATGAAAAATATGGACACATTTACGATTTTGGCAATTGATGCAACAAAGTGCTCCAAAACATTATCATGCATAATACATGGCATAGCAGACAAGGCTGCTTGTACAGAATCTCACTAAGGAACGACCAAAATTTCATATTTTTTTAAACACGCGGCTGGTTATTTTTTTAGTAAAAACGCAAATTTGTAGTTTCTTCAGCCTTATTGGTATATTTTGGAAATAATAAACTTCAAATAACATATGTGTACTCCCCACATGCCACTCCAATACTCTAACAATGAATTCCACCAGCCGATTGCAGTTTAATCTGATTGACTAGCGTGGAAAGTCTTGTTCATTTTACCCAATAGATGCAAATGTGCGTAGTGATCATGCTTTTATCACATATGTATCTTTGTTTGGGTTCCTCTGTTTGTTGTATGGATATAGTTCAGCGTGTACTACGTTCTCAATGTATCAAAACAGTCAATTCCAAGAATCGTACCAAAAGTTTGCAACGCAATAGTGATGCCTCGCTAGTCGACGAACGAAAATCAACCAGGCTTGACTACATCTACAAGTAGATCGTGTATTGTATTTAAGCATGTCACGCAGTTAGAGCAGCCTCTGAATTTACTGATTGAGCCACTACTTTGAGTGCATAGCAGTATCCTGCCATATTTTGTGTTTTTTCCAATTTAGTCTAGGATCTATTTTGATTCCTAATAATTTTACATAATGAGCAGCTGTAATTTCTTCTCCATCATGGAGTAGAGAAAAAGTGCCATTTTGCTGCGTATTAAAAAACTTCGTGAGTTGAGTTTTATTAACATTCATTTGCATGTTATTCATTTCAAACCAGGTTTTCAGTATATTAGGAGATTTCGATATGTTGTTTTTTATATCATTTTCAGTTACGTCGCTGAATATATATTAAAGAAGTATCACATGCAATTTGGATAATTTTGGGTCAACTATATTAGGCAAGTTATTGATGTACAAAATGAACATTGAAGGTCGGAGTATGGAACCTTGTGGAACCCCCACTCTTATTTTTCCCTTTTTAGATTTAATTTCATCTACGTTTTCATCTCTTTCTATCAGGTATTGAAATGTATTTGTTAGGTAAGAGTGTATCAGTTTCATGGACACTCCTCTTATTCCAAAATATCGACTGCTTTAGAAAGATCTACATATAATGCTATAGTTTCATTTTTATTGTTAAGTGAGTTTGATATCACAGTAAGGGCATTGTATAGTGCTAGTATAGTGAATTTACCCTTTCTGAAATCGTTTTGAGATAAGAAAGCTATTAGTCAATAGTTTTGCCAATTAGATTTTTCTCCTTTTTTGTAAATGGCTCTGACTGCAGCAATTTTTAACTTATCTGGGAAATATCCTTTAGTCAACATCAGGCTTATTATGTACCTAAGAGGATAGTAAATCTCCTCAGTTACATATTTCAATACTTTTGCCATTATCTCATCGTCTCTTACTGATGTTTGATGTTTCAGTGAGGTAATTACATCACATATATATAAAAAATGAGGTTTTCAGATAATGTCAAAATTTATACTACATTTGTAACTTATCAATCTTGTTGATTTTTTAATGTTCTGTCATTTCATTTGGCAAGGACACTTCCATAATATGTTTATATAGATCACCAAACAGTATTGTTAACTTATTTTTTGTGCAACTATCCTCTCTATTGAACATAGTTACTGACAAGTTTGAAAACGTGTTCATATGTGGTGACTTTAATATTGACAGTTTAACGGAAGATGTCAATACATTTATGCTGTACGACATATACGAATCTTATGGATTGATATCTCTTTTTGACGAACCAACAAGAATCGGAGCTTCAGGCAAGCATGAAACTGTTAATATTATAGATTCTGTTTTGACAAACACTTGTAGGACTAGTTTGCTTCTTGGTAATTTTGGTAATTTTGTTTTTATATAACATTTTGGTCCTGCTGCTCTACTATACTAGAGTAGGCATCCTCTTCAAATTCAATATTTACTCCAATTTTGAAGCACTTATTATGTGTTTTCTTTTTGTATGTGTCTAATCCTTCAATATAGATTTGTCCTTTGTTTTTGGTATTTTCATCAAGGTATTTCTTTATTTTGTCTTCTGTTACATGAACTTTCACTCTTGATATGAATAGCCAGACTTTTTTGTTTTCTCGATCTCTTTCCACAAAACCATCTATTGCATTATGTTCGCTAATATCAGTTTGTTTGAATTGAACTTTCCTGTTCTTTTTGTAGTTAACTGTTTCAATAACAGTTTATTTTCTAGGGTAGGGAGATTCTGTTTGTTAACCCAGCTGATCATCTTTTATGTTCATTAGTCTATTTTAAATCTGTTTAAAATCTGTTTTTCCGTTAACCAGCCATCGCACCCCTACGAACGACAACCCTCAGAAATCGAAACTTGTGCGAGCTAAGGATTAAAGAGGTCTTACCTTCCAACGTGTGATTCGTAACACGGGTTGGACGATAGCAAGTGAAGATCGATCATTCAGACTAGGGCTTGAACCACCGACCAACACGGCAGACAATTCGAGTGAGTGAACAAAG
>WOGP01010095.1:0-10451 GCA_015342065.1 Leptinotarsa undecemlineata
TAGTCCTTAGCTCGCACAAGTTTCTCAACTTCTGAGAGTTGTCGTTCGTATGGGGGCGGCAGCTGATTAACGGAAAAACAGATTTTAAACAGATTAATTTGTTACATTAAGGACATTTTTTTTACTTTGAATGAAATGAAAAAAAAAAGAGGAAACAAATGAATAAAAAGTAAAAACTGTCACAGTCTTTGAACAAGGCAAATGGTACCGTCACAGAGTGATAAGGAAAAATCTGGTAATTTTTAGATACGCAACCAAATATGGTGTAATATCTGTGAGTAATCAAAATTGTATGATCAATATTTACGAACAACTGTAAATATTTTCCAACTGTTTTTCCTTTGGAGAGAAAATAAAAAAAATAATATTTTAACGTATTTCTCAACTTACAAACAAACATTTGCCTGCCCTGCCGACAAACTATTAATTCAACAAACCCTACACATAATTTCGAAATGAGCAAATGGAAAATCAGTCCTGAGGGATCGTAAACAAGTCGTCCATCTTGAAACTGGTGTTCTCAATAATAAATCTGAACTTCTGAATCCCGAATGTACGGGAATCCGTTCACTCCCTCTTCAAAAGTTAAATGTTTTAATTCTTTGGGGAAGCATCCCCTTCAATGTATTTGAAATTGAATTTCATTTGTGTGAACTGTTCAGAGATGCTGTGCAATCATTTATGATGGATTGGTCACTGGATGTGAAATAAGGGCCTCAAAAATATTATTTGGTTTCGTATTATTATTTTGTCTTATCGTGAATCGTAGAGGAATATGAATTATCGCTTAAAAATTGCTACTTCGTTAATGAAAATACTGATTTATCGAAAAATTTTTCAACATAAGGACAAGGTGTTAAGTTTTTGATTATTCAATTTTCAATATCGTGAGTGTAATCATGTTTACTTCACTATGATACAGTGCATTTCTGTATTGTTTAGATAATGAAATTAATGAATGAATACTTCATTTTGAAGTAAAATTGACAGATGAAACTTTCAAGACAGCGACTGGGCGCCATCTGTAAAAAAAAATAAATGGAAAGGGGGGTCTTGTGACACATCATTTTGAAGGCTCTGAAAAATACTTCACAACCCTAGAATATGAAGTCAATATCTTCACCTACTACAAAATGGCGATATTTCTATAAATATTCGAGGTCGCCGAGGTCCTACAGAATGGCCATCCCGCTCGCCAGATTTGACACCTCTGGACATTTTTATGGGGCTATTAGAAGCAAACGGTTTACGAAATTGAACCTGCTTCAATATCAAATATACGGCAGAGAATAATAATTATTTGTAGATATATTGACGTTACTGTGTTCGAAAATGTTCGGCGTGAAATATCGGATAGGCATTTCATATGTCAAGAAGTTCAAGGCAACCCTTTCGAGCATCTTCTGAACTGACCTCAAGCTCATTACTTCATATTATGTAGTTAAATGTCAATGTATTCAGCTAATTATTGAAAGTTCCGCCATTATATTCTAGGATTATGAAGCATTTGTCAGGAGTTTCAAGATGACTCAGTCGCCATTTTGAAAGTTTCATTTGTCAATTTTACTTCAAAATAAAGAATTCATGCAATAATTTCATTATCCCAAATTTCAATTTTTTGAGTTGGCCCGTTTAAAAAATAAAATAGAGGGGGGCATTAATGAAATGCACTGTATCTGTAACTAGCAACCGGCTGATAACTGAAAACATATTGTTTTTCAGATTATCTGATGTACAGCCAGACTAAATATGCGCACTCATTTTATTAAGTTTTATTCCTTATACGAGGAATTGAGCGAATTTTGAATATGTGGTTGGTTATCTCGTTCACGGGCAGATGGATCGTTGACAAATATGTTGTTTGTTGTTCACTTCTATCTAGTTCGAGGAATGCTACTCTGAAAGGAATTCGATTTTAAATTATAGAAAAGAGTAATGGAGCCATTGTCATCTGCTTTTGAAGTGATCAATAGTGATAAAAATTGATAATGATATTTATGAATAATCAAACTATTTGATTAAAAACATAATTTTTGACGAATGAATCAGTTTAGTTTACCAAAAAACTACTTTCACATTTTTGGTATCATTTTCTGTTGGATAAATACTGTTTCAATTTGTTTGTGACACCCTCAAAAGCACATATTATTTAAAATATTCATTCTGGAATATACTGTGTGCAATATCACAAAATTACAATACTTTCTTTGAATATATTTATTGTTATTGTGCTAATATTATTAGTGCAACCAATAATCATCAATTATTTCTAAATTAGACATAAATTTCATAGTTGCCAAAATTAAAAATATGGCGAAGGATCCGGCGCTAAGATATTTCGTATATTCTCTTAGTGGAAAATTTATCTTGCCTATAATAATTTTGGCACGAATAACCAAAAATGGAGAAATTAGAGTTTCAAAAACCTCAAGACGAAATTCACAATTGAGATTGATAAAGTTGTAATTTGTAAAAAAAATCTGTTTTTCGGTTAACTAATTGTCCCACCCCCACGAACGACAACCCTCAGAAGTCGAACTTACCAAATTCAAAGCTCCTTCCCTGTCGGAATCCATGGAATTTTCATCGTTTGGATGAGGGTTGTGGTCACTGATGATGCTGTGCTCATCTCCGCTAATGTCTCCATTAACCTCGTCATCTGTAAAAAAAACAAAGACATAAAGTATCTGTTTCTGTCAACAATGAGATGTCTCAAAAAAGACTTCTTGAAAGTAGAGTACCCCACGGTTCGGTACTGGGGCCTCTGCTCCTCATTATATCCATTAATGATTTGTTTTTGTGATAAAATATAAGAACATGAAAATATTGTTGTTTATACGTTACGTTAGCCAACGAAATGTAGTTGAAATTTGCCTAAATATAAATATATACATAGGTTAACCCACGCATTCAACACTTTTCATACAAATATATATATATGTGAAGACATAACTATTAATTTCTATTCAAAGAATATTTTCCGTCGCTCTCAACGATGTCCAATATATATCGAAAAATAACTGTTGAAACCCTTTAAGCAGAATTTCTTTCCCCCACCACATCACCTGTCATTTTATTCTCTTCTTTGCTCGTCGGTATGTTCATGGAAAATCCTTCGTGTCGAGTTTGGAGCTATTTTCACGGTCGAAGGAACCCGCCAGTGGTCTCTACATCCCTGAATATAAAAATTCAGTTGGTGTGAAATTTCCCATAGCTGACTTGGGGCAAATGCCCTCTCGTGCTTATCGTGGCGTTAGTCACTTTATCACATTGTATGCAGGACTTAACATCGATGTGCAGGTCTATTGGAAAATTGCTCCACAGATTTTCCATGTTATGGTCGGACATGTTGGAGTGTCTGTTTTTATCAAATATTGATTGAAGAGGCAGCAGAAGTACAATTACATTGAACATGAGAAGATAGTACGGAATATAGGAATATCAATTCATTTGAATGTCGTTATAGAGAAATAAATGCGTAAACTGGAAAATTCCCACATTGGAGTAGTAGAAAGCCAAAAACTTTCTTTCCCAAAAACCAATAACTCCTAAAAATACAACCCTTTCAATTTAAACAAGATTCCTTTGGCTGAGATTTAATCAGATAAGCGAATGAATGTCATCACGATGTTGTCGATGACATGAATAGATCAAATACATTCCGTAATATAAAGTCGTGACTTATTAATTCATTGTGTGTTTTTGCTATAATGTTATCCATATTGACACTGAAGAGCTCTAAGGCAAGTGTCTTACGTCGAAACATCGATATCTACCACTGAGGATGACACTGTTCCATGCAAGTCAAATTTTTACCTTTGATATATTACAGGATTATTGGATACTAGCCGTTATTACTAGGTTAAGTTTTTCACGATTATTGGATGGTAGCCGTCATTGATTGCTCGCCGTTAGTTACTAGGTGGATAGTAGCCGTTGTTTCTCATGACTGATATTGACTATATCACAGGATTATTGGATAGTAGCCGTTATTGATTGCTGCTTGTGGGTTACTAGGTGGATGGTAGTCGTTATTTTTCATGAGTGACATTGAATATATCACAGGATTTTTAGATGGTAGCCGTTATTACTAGGTGAAGTTCTTCACGATTATTGGATAGAAGCCGACATTGATTGCTCCCTATGGTGCTATGTGGATAGTAGTCGTTATTTTTCATGACTAATATTGAGTATATCACAGGATTATTGAATAGTAGCCGTTATTACTGAGTGAAGTTCTTCAAGATTATTGGATGTTAGCCGTCATTGATTGCTCCCCGTAAGTTACTGGTGGGATAGTAGCCGTTATTTTTCATGACTGATATTGAGTACATCACGTGATTATTGGATAGCAGCCGTTATTGATTGCTGTCTGTGGGTTACTAGGTGGATTGTAGCCGTTATTTTTCGTGATTGATATTGAGTACATCACAGGATTGTGGGATAGTAGCCATTGTTACTGGGTGGAATTCTTCACGATTATTGGATGGTAGTCGACATTGACTGCTCCCTGTGGTGCTATGTGGATAGTAGCCGTTATTTTTCATGACTAATATTGAATATATCATAGGATTATTGGATATTAGCCGTGATTGATTGACCCCTGTGGGTTACTAGGTGGATAGTAGCCGTTATTTTTCATGACTGATATTGAGTATATCACAAGATTATTGGATATTAGCCGTCATTGATTGACCACTGTGGGTTACTAGGTGTATAGTAGCCGTTATTTTTCATGACTAATATTGAGTATATCACAGGTTTATTGGATAGTAGCCGTTATTGATTGCCCCCTGTGGGTTACTATGTGGATAGTAGCCGTTATTTTTCATAACTGATATTGAGTATATCAAAGGATTATTGGATAGTAGCCGTTATTGATTGCTTCCTGTGGGTTACTAGGTGGTTTGACAGGATGGCTTTCTGAGAGTTACTAGGTGGAGTTTTTCAGGTTTATTGGATAGTAGCCGTTATTTTTCATAGACTATCAAAATGATAGTGTGATAGCGAAACATGTTGTGGTAGATTTTCGAAAATAGAGTTTGTGTAGATCAAATCGAAAGGTATAGTTTATGAAAAATCCTTTCAATTTTCAATATCCAAAAATCGTATAAGCTGTACTTTACGATTATTGATGACTGAGATAACATCGGTGGTATAAATTATAAACGATAAAGGTCCTGAGATGTGACCTTGAGGTACTCTAGACAAATATCATGGAATGATACTCGTGCAGTTGTGGACCAAAATTTCTATCGTTTCTATCGATTCGAAAATTGTCGGCTTCGGAAAATATTTTGTAGATGCGTTAATCAAGTACAAAGGTTTATTTTTCGTCTGACAGAAACGGCTGTTTATAGTCTATCTTCGAAGATCCTCAAAGCTGAGCTCCACCCAGGACGTTTCTTTTCTGTTAAAATACTGCGTCTTCGTCCAGGAACACAAAAATCCTGGAAAAGCTTCCTGTGAATGTGTTAGATCCTTCAAGCTTTTCAATAATGTCTCTTGTTGCATTTTTATAGCTATCCTTGTTCTGTTATTCGCGGCAAATATCCCTCCGAAAATTTGAATATATCGTCGATTTTGATTCGGTTTATTCAGATTTCCAACGATCAGACGGTGGATAAGATTTCCACCGGTAGTGAAGCCGTTTCTGATTCCTGTCACGACTCAACAACTTGAAAATCAAACCCTGTTTTACATATTTTGAGACGCAAAATACTTCATCCACACTATTTAAATGCTAGAAGGGAATTCGGTCAGGCCTATCTGAATATGGCTGTTTGGTATTCAGGCGGTGTCGCCGGGTTCGATTCTATAAAAACTGAGAAATGTCGGATACTGCAAAGGACGCTCTGCTAATATATTTTCTAGTTTTTCTGCGAATAATTGTCTCTCATTGTATTCGGACATCGCCGGCGAAATTCATAAATACATGATGCAACGGTTAATTAGAATGATCGATCTTGTTTTTGTGACGTGCAGTTCATTAGTTTTGCTTTCTGTGACGAACCATTCGATACTTCATTGATTCCTATTCTGATTATAGTTTAACTTTGAAGATAAAAACTATATTTTATACAATAATATCGATTCTAAATCTGAAAAATGGTTCACTCCAAAGTCAGGGGCTGAAATATTCAAATGAATTCAGTAAAATTCAAACAATCTCAAAAAGTTAGTTGCTTATTCGTAATTTTTTGGCCGAAAAACACCGTGATCATACCTTAGCCACTATATTCACCAAATTTGGCCCCTACGACTTTTCCTGTTCCCAAGATTGAAGCGACCCCTAGAAGGATGGCGTTTTGCGAAGATTGAGGAGATCAAAACCGAATCTCTGAAAGAGCTCAAGAACATACCAAAAATGCGTACCAGAAATTCCTCGAGGATTAGAAATAAACACTGGCACAAATGTATTATATCTGACGGGAACTACTATGATGCCATTGGTTTCAACTCTGAATAATAGCTTGATAGAGTGTTTTTCGAGTCATTCGATTTGACTGGAGTAATTACATCTGGTGTGCCACAGGGTTCTGTGTTAGGTCCTGTTCTGTTTTTGTTGTATATTAATGATTTACTATGACAGCTTTACTATCTTCGTGGAAGATACAACAATATTGTGGAAGAAAAAAACTCAGCAAAGCTACATAAAAAGATATCATCTGATTTAGAAAAGGTGAAAAATTGGTGTGACGATAATTTATTATCCTTGAATATCTCCGAAACAAATATATTAACATTCAAATGTCTGCCAAATGACCTCTCACTAGACAATGATATCTTGATTGAACACAACATTTGTTGGTGTATTTATTGATATTAGGCCTAAAATGTCAGACAACTCAAGTGTGAAATTTTCTCCAGATGTTATGCACTGAGAGTGGTTTCTAACCTAACTTAACTCAACAATAATCAAGGATTCCATTTTTTATAGTGGTGGAAAATTATTCAACTACTTACCAGTAGATATAAGGTCTGCAAATCTGGCCAACGTACAATTCAAGAAAGCAGTTAGAAATTTGGTAGCTGATAGACCCTATTATAGTCTACAAGAGTATTTTAATGAATCATTAAAAAAACGTGTATTCCATTTGATTTTTTATTGTATTTGTACTTGTTTTGTTCAAACTGTTGTAAATTACCAGTTTTCATTCATACAATAATTTGATTTGATTTAGAATTCAGACTCTCCTTTATTCAGACATTTTTAGAGTTACTTGTTAAAGCGGAATAAATATTGACGAACGAACTGTCAAATCAGATAAATTCAATATATTTGTATTAGATTTAAGTGGATTTTATTGCAATATTTGGAATTCATACAATGAAGAGCACTGTTTTTGATTGGGTTTGATTTTGAAAAAAGCCATGGACTTGAACTTTTTTTGACAAACTACTCAGTCCAAATAAATGAATAACCAATAAAATCATTTATCCATATTAAGGACACTTCAATTTCAGTCAGATTCCTCTCCAAAATTCAAATTCCCCTCGTTGACATCGATATCTTTCTAACGTGATGTTAATAAGAGTTGTAAACGTGTGTTACAACACACGAGGCGGCTAAAATTTCAGAAAAACCGCCACGTCATCACGAGATTGATGATCTCTTTGAATAACCCCGTGTCAGACATTGTTGTTGAGCAGCAACCCCAATCTGTTAAGGTAACCGCTTTGTTATATCAGCTTGGGCAACCAATGGAAATACCAAATCAACCCTTTGGAAACGACACCCTTGCGCTGGCACACGCCATTTTAGGATGGATTACAGTTTCAAGTCTTTTGTTGCAGAGCGAAATTGCTTAGATACCCTTTACAGTTTATAATTTATGTGAATTAAAGTCAAAATCGGTTTGGAGCGCGTGGAGGGGATTCGATTGGAATTATGCTGGCTTCATTATGAGCAGAAGCGGAGAAATATACGCCCCGAATAGCAGAATAACTATTAAAACATTCGAAAAATATTGAAAAAAATAAATTGACGACGTTTTGGCTGTTAATTTATGACAGTTGGCGTGGGGCGCCCCGAGACATTTGAGGTTATGGCATTTGTGGGCGAATCTTGCACAAAAAGTCGAAATGTAATTGTGCTGCAAAATATTGCGAATCAATAGACTGCAGATGCAGATATTGTTTTTGTAGTAGATCTCCCGTTCTGGTTCTATTGTTTGATAATTGAAATTCAATGTCAACTCTTTTTACTTTCAATAAATGGCTCTCAATAGTACCTGATCCTGATGGACTTGCACTAATGATATCGCAGCAGTATTTTGTAGGTTCTCCAACCTGTCCTACAGAAAAATGGTTCGAGTTTAGCTTATATCCAAAAATGGGAATTTTCAGTAACCATATCCTTTACTTCAGGTGAGGATGTTGATGGCCGACCAGAGCGAGGGAAATGTTTGAGGTTAATTAACAAATAAAGTACTGCAAACAAACTAGATGACACATGGCGTTCAAATTCCGCGTGTATATAGAAGACAGTTGTACCAACGTAGCTACAAAAATAATTTTGACAGCGCGGATTTTTTGAATGATTGATTCCTACTACTGAATGTATATTGAAAATCACGGATGCAAAATCCACCAACCACCATTACTCACCCTTCATTCTTCAAAACACTATGATTTTCGAATTCCTCGTTTTAAAAAAGGGGTTCGCCTAATAAATTCCGAATTTATTGATATAGGCGCGAACTGAACCTAATCATAATTCACATATGGAGCAAGGACAATCGATTATGGAGTATTTCACGGATTAACAGCGTGTTTCGTCCTTTTGACTGTAGTCAACACCCTTTCCCTTAAACGGGCCTCCCTCGCAACCCCTAAACGTTCTTTGATCGGGGAGTGCTTTGAAACACGATCATTTATGATTGATGGATGGTGATCATCAGACTGGCGGAGCAACTGTACCTCATCTTCACGAGCTGTGGCCGTTTCAATTATTTTATAATGCGATCGGTTTTTGTCTAGTGGAGTGTGACTCAACATTGGTTCGGTTTTGTGTGGAAATGGAGATAAGGAATTCCGAAGGAATATCCTGCTTCTTCAGATGCGTGCCAGCCCCAACCAGCGAAGTTGTTTTATAATTCTATGGTGTTGCAACAGTTTTATTTTATTAGTATTTTATAATTACTTCCAAAATGCCAATTGATTATATCAGATGGTCGGTGAACACAATACAGTTGTAGGCAATAAAAGTGTTTTATAAATTCGTCATAGAAACGTTTATGAAATAAAATCGAAAAACCACAATACAATAGTCTGGAAATTATCACAAAAACGTTTTTGCAACTAACTTATGAAACTTATTTCCCTATAAAAGTAAATTGTTATGTAGCAGTTTTATAACACTTTTCTGCGAGATTCTTATGATAGTTATAGAACTATTTCAAGCTCATTTCATAACTGTTTCCTGTAGCTTCAACGAAATTAATTTATTAAAATGCTTTCAGATACTATTTTATTTTCATCACTTTATTGTCACTTCAATAATAATTTCCCAACTATTTTAGAGTATGGTATATTAACTACAATTCAAAAACACTGATATAACTGTTATAAAATCAAATTGCTTCTGCTATTATATATTTGTTGCCAACAGTCAACTGACATGATTCCTAATCACAGCTTTGAAAAATTCTTAAAAATTTCAGTTATGTTTAGTGAGAACATTTTTGTTTAGTTATTCAAGTGGGAGACCATCGATACCGTGGTGGAAATTAGTTCTTCAGCAACTTCTAACTATTTGATTTTTATTGAGTATAGGTACCCTATAAGTAAATTCAATATGTTTATTTCATCCCTAATTTTAGACCCTATGATATGCATAATAAAGAAAACATTCTGAAAACTTTCAGTCACCCTTTATATTGGAAATATTGAAAAAACACTTTAAACTATCCCATCTAACCTAGTACTACAATTTTTTTGCGAAAAACAGGAAAAGGTTATTATAATGGTTAAAACCCGGCGTTTAACCTTAATAATCGATGAAAAAAACTTTTTAGCCAAAGGTACACAAGCACTTTTGTAGAAACCTACTGCTTTAAAAGTAATCCGACTCTGACGCAATACCATCACACCCAGAACTGTTTCTTAACAGTTTTATAGGGGTAACATAGTAGCTAAAATACGTTGAAATGCTTGCTACTGATACCAATTTATTTAATAGAATGACTCCATTTTAAATGATAGCAATCCGGGATACTGAAATTAGATGAGTTGGAAATATGAAATACCGCACATGTAGTGATATTTACAGCTGAAAAGTACATAAATATTGAAACATTATATTATTTACAATGAAGTGAGTTTGTGACTAGAAAATTAATATCCCAACTAGCAATTTTGTATTTTATAATAGTTGCGGATAAAAAACTGCATTTCTCCCTAAAATGTTTTCAATGTGTTTATAAAACTGCTATAAATAGGAAATTGGC
>WOGP01010096.1:0-10451 GCA_015342065.1 Leptinotarsa undecemlineata
GATCGATATAAATGCCTTTCAGAATATCATAGTATCTAGAATACCTTTTTGACAAAATTTTTGTTCGATATTTTATAATGGATATTTGGCCGTGTCTACTCGCACGTCTTTTCTTTTCTTTTCTTAACTGAAAAGCAAATCAATATTCCGACTGAGTTTTTCATTCATCAACATGTGTTCTTCATATTATCTTTGTCTGAGATCTTGTGATTTGCTTTCTTCTACAAACGTATGAAAAAAATTGCAGCAAATGATTATTCAATTCTGATTGCAGGTATTTCACATTGTACGAATAACGTACTGATGTTTGTGTATAGGATAATATACTTACGGAGCATGAAAGGTCCGCAATTCATCAATATTAACCTTGTATAGTAAAGATAGTACTACAAGTCCCAAACGTGACCCCTGTAGATCATCGATATAAATGTTTTTTATTGAGACAATGCATTATTTCTTTCAAAATACTGCATTCAATTTCGAATGAAAATATGAAAATAATTTTTCATTAATGTCACTTTCATTATAGTAGAAAATCTTGCAGGATGTGGAGATCTCAACAGAATATGTGCCACATTTCAAGATATTACACTTCCGGATAATGCCAAATTGATTTTCTTCCCCAGTATTTCTCCGAATGAAACGATTACTTTGGTGGAGAATCTATTGGACGAAAGGTCCATCAATCGAGTAGTGAAAAAGAAAATATTAGACTTGCTTACGGATCGTTTGTCATAGAATTATTTCCAATTCAATGAAATTTTTTACTCAGTCTGCAGAGGTCTCATAATGGAAAACCCACCTAGCCTCATTCTTGCAAAGATTTTCATGGCCGGTTTGCAGAAAAAAATACACAGTGACCCACTGGTGAGGTGTTTTGTGTAATGGTATAGATATGTGGATGATAACCTGGTATGTTACACAGAAATGAATAGACAGTTGACTAAGTTCGTGAATTTCATCAATTCTCTTCATTCTTTTATCACATTTAGTATGGAGATGGAAAAGGAATTGACAATAAAAAAAGTTAACAACAAACATGATTTTTCGAATTATCGTGAACCAGCATATACAGATATCATCATTAATAATTCGTCCACTCACCCGTATCAGCACAAAGTAGCAGCATTCAACAGTATGATGCACAGACTGTTCTATTGTCAGAGGCGAATTTCAACAAAGAACTGAACACAATAAAACAAATAGCCGTTTACAATAATTAGGATAGCAGTCTTATACATTCTTTATTATCAATAAAGTTATACAGCCAAGCTTTGAAGGAACTTTACCCAATTCGAAGAGAATAGGATGAAAATTATAGAACCTCAACCCAGTCAGGCAAACCCACTACAAATATTTTAGGTTTTCTGCACAACAAAGGTGTAAATATTGCTTTCAAAACCAACAACAACTTCGGCAAGCACATTAAAAATAACAAAGATAAAATTTCAGTCTCAGATAAATCAGGAGTGTATAAATTACCATGTGGGTCATGTCTAATATTTTATATAGGTCAAACAGGAAAAACGTTCAAAGTCCGCATGAAGGAACATAAACATAGTTTCCAGAATAGAAAAATAAATTCCACATATGCAAGTCATTTAGTCACAGAGGAACATGAGTTCAACCATGAATTCAAACCCCTCAATTATCAGAAGAAAGATTTGAAATTCAACCTGTTGAAGAGTATGGAAATAAACAAATTCAAAAACTCTCAATATCTCATGAACGATCAAACTGCACTGAAGAATTTGCCATTATCGAATTTGTTTACTTCCAGGTGAGAATAGTTACGGTATATACCTTCGAAAAAAAAAATGAATTTATGATATGATTCACATTTTTTTTATTTTTCAAGAAAGTTCGTCACTTTTCAGATATTGATGGATGAGCAGAGAAAGAAATAGATTTTTTCAGGGAATTATTCTGGATCATTCATTACTTTGATCCACAAATATATTTTGTATTTTCTCAAGGATATTCCTATTTATGACGATTCCGAAAGACACTCATATCCAAATATTTGAAAAAAAGTATGTGACCCGATGCAGAATTAGTTTATATTTGAATTTTTCTCAGTGCAGTCATTAATTGCATTGTTTTACGTAACTTCAATTTCAACTTCTTTTATCCGATAAGATTTTATGGAGTTGATCAATTGAGTATCTGTTTGACATATAAGTATGTATAGGATTTGTCCAGCAATGAAGAACACATGAAAACGCATTGTCCGTATCAATATAAAAACACTCTAAAATTACCACATGATATAAAATACAATACAAAAGAAAACTATTTTATAGTATAAAAAATTCATCTAGGTTATAAAACAACTATCAATTAAATACTTTTTCAGATTTCGGGTAAAATCATTAATTTTATTGAACTCCTTAATGTCTTTTGTGGAAGTTATATTTTTGACGAGTATTCCTACTCTATATGATTTCATTGGTAATAAATTCATGTTTTTTTCAAAGACAAAAATTGACAATTCGAATATATACATGCTGACAAGAGTTGAACTGTTAAATTGTCCAAATAAACTTCTGCAAGAGGCCCTTTTTGAGGCTTTGGCCATTATTCTCAGAATTGACTTTTTGTCTGATTTATTGTTTATAATTTTGTGATCAGTGATGAAATTATAAAAACGTCATTTATATGACAATTATTAATATATACTTTATGAATTGATTTCATGCTCATTTGATATCGAATGTTTTCTAACACTATTTCCACCACAAATGTTCCACGGAAATCGTTATTTTATCAATAGATTTTGCTGTGTTCACCAGGGTCTGACTATTTAGAAATGAGAAAATAATTTTCAGCTTTTACAGATAGAATAGAAATAACTGTGAAAGCACTTTCAATGTGTAAAAGTGTAGGTGATTTCATCTCAAGAAGATATTGGGGTACTAGAATGCAATGGCAATGTTCCAATTGGTCGGTTTCGCATATTTGCATTCTTCTATGTGAATGAGATAATTTCCAAAAAATCTCCACGAGATGTCGCCTAATTCAAAGTAGCAGATTTATACTATTAGGGTTTTTAGGTCATCACCATGTATTGTCGATATAAATAATCATCAGCTATTGTAACACAAGCTGAAAAAAGAGGTCAGTGAATATCATTTCTGTACAATCAAGAGTGTGTTGTGGTAAACGTATGTATTGTTGAACAACCATGGACAAGTTTATTTACCAAATCAAGAGCACTCATTAGACACAGATAACGAGAGTCGAAAAATAACCGAATTGAATGGAAATATATGCTCCACACCCGTCACAAACTACATGCTAACACGACTTCTATTTATGAATGAGAAATTACAGCAACTGAAACAGTTTTTTTTGTTGACCGACTCTTTCTCCGAAATGCCAGCGTGTGACTCATCATGAGCATCGATTTCAGACTGCTTCAAATTCAGATCCCGCTCGCCTCTGGACCGAGACCTCGGAAGGGATGGAAATCGTGAAGGGGATGGAAAACGTGAATCGCGCATCCCCAATCGCATTCGAGAATGTGGAACTCTGGAAGTTTAGTGTGACAAGAGTTTGTTCCTTTGTCAGAACGATATTGACCGACGGTGGTTGAATGAATGTTTGCTGTCACTTGAAAGAGTAAGTAGCGTCATTTCGTTGGTTTTATGAAATGAACACGCAACCATAATGAGAACAATGCTGGTTCAGTGACCGTTGACTTTTATTGCCAGGAAAAATCCGGTTTACCTCATCAAACGCGCTCCATGTTTGTGAATGTGGAGTAAGGTGCCTAATATTATAGGACAATAAGTTCCTTGGGGAAACCTTCGTTTTCTCAAATGATTTTTTCAAGGATAAAACACAAACACTACAGAAACATCTTTAAGGCGCCCTGAGAGCGTTGCCTATGCGAAAGTAACGATATACGTTTCATTTGAATCGCTGGAGATTAAATATATTCGAAAAATCGTTTTCTGGAGTTTATTCCACATAATTGCAGTTCTCGAAATGAGAAAGTTCTTAAACAGTGAAGTTCCAGGTGTTCTGTGTTGAACCTCAAAAGTATAAGTAGTCACGTAGTCAAATACGCGACGTAGTTCGTCGCGTATTTCTGATATCAACTTCTCTTAGTGGAATCAAATGTGCCAAGTCACTTGAAAAACTACCTTGCAAGTATCTATAAAAGAGAGACAAATTTCCAACCTTCCTTCGGTGTACCGGATTACCAAGGTTGCATATGATGTTCGTGTCTCCAATCAGGCGAATGACTCTTTTCTGGGGGAATCCAGCAGATTCAGGGTATGATTAGGAGAAAAGCTCCATAAGTGAGAACCATACTCCAAAGAAAGTCTGATCTGAGCCTTATAAAGCATCAAAAGTTGCTCAGGAGTGTACAGATTTCTGGTTTGGAACAGTGTTTCAAGTAGGGAATGCAATCCCGATCTCGCGAGATTGGCTACTGCTACACAAACTAATACTTCACTTCAAAAGGAATTAGTAGAAACTAAATGTCTAAAAGTCCTGTAACACGTGTATCCAGATCCACAAGCTCAGAGAAATTAGAGTCAGTAATAAAAAAAAAGGAATGGATTTATTCGAGTGTGGATGAACAAGGGGGAGATGTTTGCAGTTTGCATATAATTGCTTAGTCACGCTGTTGCCAACCAGTGTTGAATCGGAGAGGGCATTATAAGCAGCTGCCTACATTGCAACGGATATTAGATGCCGGTTAGCAGATATTACTCTTGATATACTTTGTTTTTCAAGAAGTTATTTTCAAATTTACCTGTAACTATTTTTTTATCTCCTTGAGCTATACTATACCTACTTTTGTTTTGATTATGTTCAAATTAGTAAAACTGTTAATTATTTAGTTAGTAATATTAAAGGATAAAGGCTTTTGTTTTCTTTCAAATTCTATTTTGTTTTAATTTACCTTCCTGTCATAAACAAGCAATTTTCATCCCATGCAGTAATGTGATTTTTTTTTAATTAGACAAGATCCCGCAAATTTCGGGATCCCGCGAGATTCTAATCCCGAGGGATCTCGACTTTACGAGCCAAGATATGTTGGTGTCCATTTTAACCCCCAACAAACCTGGTTATGTTCACCCCAATTCGAAATCACCTCTAGATCCTCATCAAGATACCCAAACTACTGCTGCCGGTGACGATGTGCATCTGCAGCCGATGTGCTGGAATCCAAATAGAATGACGAGACAAGTGTGTTGTTGTCAGCAAAGAAATATATTGGATTCTTGTTTTTTTCCAATGAGTGGTTGATATACAATAAAAAGCGGGTTAGAGACAATATGGATCTCTGGGGAATACCAGCGTTGAAAATAAAAGTATTTGAGATATATCCATTGTCGGTCACTTACAGGAAGCGTTCATTCAGGATGCTGGAGGGCCATATACAAAAATTATCCAACATGTAATACCATTGAAGTTTGGCCAGCAAATCCTCATCCGACACATGGTCAAAAGCCTTAGAGAGAAGAGGGAAAAAGAGAAACTGCTAGATGAAGATTGAAATATCTATAGAGAAATCTATAGTGTGGACGTGAAAAGTGCTGCTGTTGACTTTTGAATGGAACAGAATATCAAGGTTGGACATACTTCCCTCAAAGACATAATTTTCAGCACTTTCAGTAACAAAAATAATAGACACCTGTAGCCGAGAAGGCACCGTGAACTTTCTTATCCAAATGAATGAAAGGTATTTTGATAATTCTCTATTCAAAGCTGATCAACTTTTTTCTTTAATTTTGAATAGCCATTTCTACCAAACAATTTCACTCTCAGGAATTATCAAACAAACGATGAATATCATAACTTCGAAAACAAAATTCATTTCAGTTCATCACAGTAGATGTTCAAAGAGTGAACCATTTACTCAATAATAATAATGATTACTTTTTTTTCCAAAAAACTACACCTTACGACTTGATCTCCAAAAACTTTATTTGAAAAAATATAATGACAACATGTTTCGCTAGCACAGTAGCTTTCTCAAGTATATAATTCATACACTTGATAACGCTACTATGCTAGCGAAATATGTGACTATATTTTTTCAAATAAAATTTGGGGAGATAAAATCTTGAGTTGTAGTTTTTTAATCTATGTATCTTCATCAAATAACGGCCGAATCAAACAGAAAAATTATGATTACACCATGGAAAATTGATGAGTTGATTTAGTTGCAAGAACCTCTCATTTCTCCATGAAATCTGGTATACGATTGTGTAACGTGTCTTAACTTCAGATTTCACGTAACTATGCCCATAAAAATCTAGGGGTGTCATAACTGTTGATTTTGTGGTCCATTTTAAGGGACCACGTCTGCCCATCCATAGGTTTGCATGGTTGTCATACAGGTATTCTCGAACTAGGTAATGAGAAAGTACAGCATTTTGCTGAAATGTGACATCTTCTTGAAATTTATTCAGGTTGGCCTGATCGAATCCAACAGACCTGATACCATTTTGGAGAATATCAAGATTCAGACGTACCATTGAATTATTTGCCAAAATGTTAATCTAACAGAGTAGTTCTTTCTAATTCTCGTCCAAATATTTAGCTAGAGAATTCCATCATCTTTGGTAAAAAAATCCACAATCAGGAAATCAGCGATGAACGGGTTTAGATAATTCTGGTCGGTAGCTGAAGCTACCACAATTTCACTAACACAATCAGATGATTCAATTGCAATAACGGTAATTGGAAAAGAAAATTCGCTAGCCGAACAATTTGCAACCCACTTCACAATAAATTTTCTGGGTTAGGCACCATCCACTATTCCCACCCAAGAATCCACAATGCCGGAAATTAGTTTTCGATAACGTTCAGTCAGGCGAATTTTGAAACAGCTTATTGATGATAAGCTGTTTCAAGGCGTTTGGCCCTGATGACGTCCAAGGCATTGTACTTAGAAAGTCCACCAATGAACTCGCACTTTTCAATATGTCTTACAAGATTGCTCGTTTTCAGCCTATTCCCAAAAAGGGTAAGAAAATTCTTCCAAACAACTATAGACCAATCGCTTGGCTATCAGTGATATCAAAAACCATTGAGAAAGACAGGTACTAGCATATCCTTAAATATTTGCAACTTCAACATCTTAAGCGATCATCTTTCGGCTTTCGGAAACAATGATCAACAGGCGACCTTCTATTGTCAGTCATCTATATTTGGAACAACACAATCGAGAAACATGGAGTCAAGGGCTATTGCATTTGATATTTCTGAGGCCTTAGACCGTGTGGCATGCGGGTTTGCAATGGCTTGTCGAATCATTTTCGTGTGTGGCTGTCCAGTTTCCTGAAAGAACGTTCCCTACAAGTGACCATCGATGGATATCTTTCGAATAGTTTCACCATCAACGCTGATGTTCTCCATGGATCCATATTGTCTACAACCCTCTTTTCATTGTATATCAATGACTTGGAAAAAACAAGAATCCAATTGATTGCTTTACTGACGATAGCACACTTGTTTCATCATTCTATATGGATTCCAAAACATCGGCTGCAGATGAACATCTTCACCGCCAGCAGAAGGGAGTTCCGCTCCTAAGCATATTCTGAAGCTGCTGGATTCCACCCGGAAAAAAAGATCTGCCTGATTGGAGACTCAAACATCACTTGCAACCTTGATAGAAAAAGGTAATATTGTGTATCGTTTAGAAACTTTACATAAAATGAGACTTCATGTATGAGACATGTTTAATGACACTTCTGATTGATATGTATTAATTATTCATTTAGGAACCCTTGGTAGCTATAGCGCTCATTCATCGATAGAATCCATTCATTGAACACACTCCAATATGAGATGTAACAACTACTGACCCTATTAGAAAAATCTCAAAGCGTGACAATCTGTGGGGAATGATTCGTATCACTTTTTTCTTTTGAGTATCGTGGTCATCTTCAGAAGCATCATTGAGATCTATCTCAAAATTACGTCTGGCAAACATAATGCATTTCATGATATAGACGAAAGGGACTGTTGAAAGTTTTTCCTATTAATACCGGTTGAAAGACTTGATAATCCATACTGAGTGAAAAGCTAATCATTCCATGGCCATGTCAAAATGAATGCTGAATAGAACAGATTTAATGAAACTCGATAGGTTATTTGAATTTGAACAAATGTAATGAATATCCCTCTTTTGGGACATTCATTCGCTCGGACTTCCATTGTCTGATATGATATAATATGATTTGAAATCTCTGAAAGGATCAACAAAATTGAAATGAATAGCTGAAAATAATAATTATTTTGAGAAAAAAACCCTGAAATGGAATTGAAAATTGAACATTCAAAACAAAACTGGAAATTAAAAGATTACAAGCCGGGTCACTTCACGATGTTTCGACGACGACTATTTATAGTCATCTCACAATTGAATCGCTGTAAAGTACCTTGACTAGAAGTCTTTAAACTTTCAGGTCATTTTGATCGTTCAATTTTCAATTTCTTGCCTAGTTTTTATTTTATTGTAATTTCATTTCAGCTTTTTTTGCTCAATATAATTGTTACCTTCAGCTATTTTATTTGTTCTTTCTTTCAAATCATATTATATCATATTAGACAATGGAAGTCGAAATTGACGAAATTAACCATGAAACATTGTCAAGCACCGTCAAACAAATCCCTATTTGAGTTTGAATCCAGATATCTGCAAATACATTTCACTTCATTTCGAAAGTTTATTAATTACACAAATGTGGTTTGCAACATCTCCCTCATGATGAAATTTTTGGAGATGTTGAAAACAAACTCATTCATTTGATATTAGTTCGTTCCAAAAGTTTCGTCCGTTTCGATATCATGTTGTTTTTGTAGCTTCATATTTTAATAAATATTCATTCTCCTGTGTCGTGATATATATTGAACAATAGAGAATTTTTTACACTGTATATTGATGCTATTATTTCATTTATTTGCCTTTTTCCATCTCATAACAATATGATGTCGCTGAGCGATTTTCTGCCAATTTTTCACAACGAACTCAAATTGAATCAAAGCGCTGCCGAGACAGGTCAAAAAATCAGCCCGGCATTTGATAATGATAATGTTGATGATCCCATTATTTGACGTTGGTTTGCGAAATCGACGGAATGTTTTGAACATTTCGTAAGCAGCAGCCAGCACTGATCAACAGAAGAGGTCCTATCCTGCTCCACAACAACGGCTGACGGCACGTTTCACAAGTCACTGCTCAAAAATTTAATAGATCGACCGTCGAAGTTTTGCTTAACCCACCATACTCCCTAGACCCTAAGCCAACCAACTATCATCTTTCTGAGAACTTCAATAACTTTCTCACCCGTAGAATCTTCGCCAATTAGGACCAGGCAAAAACCCAAATTTTATGCCGACGGAATTACATGACTCGTGTTATGTTGGCACAAGTACATCGATTCAAAAAGCGCTTACTTCGAATGAATTGAATAAGTATTTATTGAGATATTACAGTTTAAATTAGATTCATAAACGAACAAATCTCCTGAAATAATAATAATAAGACTTTATTGTCCGAAGAAAAATCTTGTTGACAAAGCTAGTAAGTAAGTATAAAATAAAATACATAAATGTCCTATGAATATAAAAACATAAACACAATATAGTATACACTAAACTGAAGTATAAAAAACACTGAATAAAAACAAACAATGGTTGAAATAAATACACTCATAAAACACGCATGGTATGGAACTTAGTCAAACTATAATAGGGTGCACTACTCAAAAATTCATTGATTATTTTCCTGTATTGATTGGGTTAATATTTGTCTCTTCAGAGTAGCTCGACAGATGATTATACAACTTCAAACCATTGTAAAATGAGAAGTACAAACTGAATAGAAAACGTGTTTTTTATATAATCCAATCTTCATATAAAAGTAGTAATTTAAAATTATTTATTTCCTTATATTGAAACAACCTATATTGAAGTGGTTGACTTGAAGTGAAATTGTAAAAACTGTGATGGATTGACCTATGGTAAATTACGAAAAGAATAATTAACTTCACAATGTTGATTTGAAAGTTCCATTTTTGCGTCGTTGTAATCATTTTGAATAATCGTCATACGGATTTCCAGAAATTAGGTTAAAGTCAAGCACTATTTCACTCATAATTGAATGCCTATAATATGATTATATCCACAAGAAGCAGAAAATGAGTTCAAATATGGACAAGTCTGTATCACTTGAAATATATTCAGTTGTTTATTAAAACAACAATTTTTGAAAGTACCAAGAACGATATATTCAGAAGGTAGTATGACCTTTCTTCGAAGAGTACCGATTACGAACCCAAGCTCTACCTTGAACATTGATTTGGTGCAAATTGAGCTCAAATTTTTGTTGAAGAACAAAACACAAGCACTTCAGAAAAAACCTTAAGGCGCTCCTAGAGCAGTGCCTGTGCGAAAGTAGCGATTCACATTGAATTTGA
>WOGP01010097.1:0-10451 GCA_015342065.1 Leptinotarsa undecemlineata
TTTATTGAATTGTCCGTTTTTATGAGTCAACTTCAAACTTATCCTCTTTGTGGATGATTTCAGCTTGAGCCCATTTGATATTATGTTGATGAGTCCAAACATGCTCTGCTATTCCGGATTTCTTAGTTTATCCTCGCTGTGTGTGTTTCTTGTGCTCAGCAATGCGAACTTTCAAAAGCCTCTTAGTTTCACCGATGTATGATTCTCGGCACTCGCAGGGTATCCGGTAAATGCAATTCTTGAAATCGCAGTCCGGGTTTGGTGGTTTTTTGATATGCTGTCTTTCTTGATCTTTCAGTTAGAGTCCGGGTTACCTGGCTGGCGGTAGTGGTTGCGTTTATTAATGCACATCTTACCTGTACAGGTAAAAATCCTCAACTTAAAAATAATTATTTAGACATCAATTTTTTATTGCCAGGCATTTTTATTGTTTTTAATTACGTGCCATACGCGATCATTTATTTTATTTAAATAAAAAATTCAAAGTGTTTTTGCATGTCTGTCATTTTTATATTATGTTATTTAAATATAAAATAATCCTAATCTAAAATTAATTTGACAGACGTTAATTCCATTTTTAAGTATTGAATATAAATGAAAAATTATTGCGGTATAATGCTTATCGTTAGACAGAGACAGTTTGAAGTGCAAGACAGATAGAAAGCGACGGCAGCGCATCAGCAAATGGACAACATGGCCTCAGTCTAAAGTGACATGTTTGTTTTGTGTTTAGGTTATTTGTGATGTATTTATTAATTTTGTTACAATGACCAGCATTTTTAGAAAAGGCAAAGTTAGACCTTTTAAAATGTTGGAAAAATCGAACTAATATCAACTAGCTTTTCAAAATATGTTTACGAATTACGAAGACATACTTGAAACTACTTTTGTAACCCTTGAGAAGTTTATTTGTCAAATGTATGGAGTTAAATATTCTTCGAATGTTAATGATGTTCGATTTCATCCATTTTCAAGTACTTTCCAGTCTAGAAAATCCGATGAAAACTTTGAAAAAAATGTCGAACCATCGACTCATCCAGTTTGCCACCCTGTAAAGCAGAATTGCTCCAACATTTATTAAGGGTTCGTTACGTGACAGCTATAGAGAAATGCGAACTGAAAACATCCGACATTTTTATCTCCAGTTGCTTCCGGTTGTACCATGAACGATGATAAATATGTTATTATTCAAAGTAAGTATTGAATAGAACATTAATCAATAAAAACTGAATTATTATATAACGAACAAAAACAATTAAGTACAGGAATTTAAATTTTTTTATTACAGATGATGAAATATTAGAAGACAATGACAATTGCCAAACGATGATTTAAATAATTTTGACGGTGAGAGGAAAGATGATGATTTTTGAACCTTCCTTGATATAGTTTCTATTCCATTCTTTTCAATTTATTCATATTTTAATTAAATTTTCATTTTTATGTTGAAATTTTTTCATTTAAACATGTATTTACAAGAAGAAGTGTAAGTAATGTATTTTTGCGATTATAGCCTGTCTCATTCTTGAAATTTTCTGTTATACACTAGCCGATACGCTGCCGTCGATTTCTATCTCTCTTGCACTTCAAACTCTCTCTCTTATAAAAGTTATATCAAAATTTAGTTTAAGAATTGTTTTTCTCAATAATTCGTTGAGTACATAACTTGACGTATTGATTAATGTTCTAAAGAAAATAAATCTCAGAATTGCTCATGAGAATGTTAAAACAACAAATCAATTCTTTTCAAAACTAAAAACACCTATTAATACTGATCAAAATTGTAATATCGTTCATGAAATATCTTGCAAAGATTGTTACGAAGTGTATATTGGACAGACCTCAAGACTTCTAAAAGGTCGAATTACCTCTCATAAAAGTGACTGCAGAAGAAATGTTTTATCATGTGCATTATTAGAATATGTAAATTCATTAAACCAACAAATGAACTATACTAATGCTAGTATTTTTGAAATTGAACAAAATTCCTACCAACGTTGTTTTCTAGAATTGATACATATAAATGAAGAATAAAAATCCATAAATTAAAAAACTGACTTAAATAATCTCAGTCAAATTTATACTTATTTATTTAAATTAGATAATGATAGTCGAAGAAAAATGGTAATGCTGATCCATCCTGTATGTAACTGACTGATTGTAAAACAAATTATTATTTTTATGTTATCAAAAAATTATTGTCATTTATTGATTCATGTCAAAATTTATTTTCAAATTATTTTTTGTTCGATTTGCTGCTAATTCTTATATTAATCTCATTTTGAGTAAGTTATATCTGTAACGTTATATACATATATTTATATAAACTAATTGTAATTATTTAGGAATGATGAAAAATTCTAAAATTATTGTTGTGAACCATATCCTCAGAAACGCACATCTAGTGATGCTTTTAAAAAATTAATTATTTTTGTACAAAATTGTTAAATGAAACTCTATATAAATTTAACAACCAATGTGAAAATCGTAGAATAGATAATTTTCCTGATCTTGAAGTTGAAAATTTGTAGATATGAAAATTGAGAGGTGGTAACTAGGGGAAGTAGAAGATCATTTTTTTGTCAACAAATGGATTTTTCTCATGACGACGAAGGGGAACGCCACGCGAATTTCTTCTCTTCAGAAATTTGGGAAATATTGTAAGAGAACAGTTAAGAATTGGACATAATTGTATTGTATATTGTTAATTAAAAGTAAATTCAGTGTTTAATTGCCTGTCAAGCCCAGTGAAATATTCACGAGTCAGCTGCGAAGTATGGAAAAATCACACCACACACCAACATTGAAGGAAAACAAGGTATTTACTGATTCCACTTCACATCACAATATATGCATATATTAATGAAATTGTCTAAAAAAATAATAGGACAATCAAATTATGGTTTGAATCCAGAAATCAAGTTTGCAAACGAATTATTGTGACCTTGGATAATAAACTGATATTTTACAGACAAAGAGTGCTTTTCGATATTCACACTAAAATAGTTTGGTGTCCGTTTTATCATCAAATTGGATTTTTTTGTTCATCTCTTCAAGTAACTTTTGATATCTCCATTAGGTTGTGCTTTAAAAATGGTGCCAAATGACATGCATATGACCGAACACGTGATTTTTCTTCCCTGTCAAATTTGATATTTTTTCCAAAAAATGTTCAGAAAAGCAGTTATTGCTCGGACTTTCGAAAATCGGTTAGGAGAAAAGATTATTGTTTTTTTTTCATTTTCCACCCAGATACCAATTTTTAGCTCTCTAGTACAAATTTAGTTTTCTTACAGTTTTTCGAAAATTTGACATTTGCCGATTTCTCAAATTTAGCCAAACCTCAACGAAGTTAGTGCTTTATGCCTAACTTATCTTTACAACGCATTTTTATTACCAATTGCAATTCTAAATACAACTTATTTCGCAAAAATTTAAAACACCAGAAAAAATTATGCCAAAAATGATGCAAAGTTTATACAGTTTTTAAAAACAGATAAATATTTCACTTCATTTCTACTTTTTGCGAAATAGCTTCATACATAAGCATAATTAAAAAACAATATCAATGAAAAGTCAATAACTTATTCTTTACTGCACTTTTCAAACAGTTAAACTTTGATTTACTAATTACGAAAAATTACAAAGAAATTAAACTGAGGGTACTGTGGAAACAATTGAACTAAACGGAATAAGCAAATTATTTTATTGTCACATGACATTTGTTGAATAACTCAAAATAGTGTTTATCAGTTTTAGATTTAAAATAGTTTATTCGTTGTCTAGTGTGTTGAAGAAAAATCACTTGATCGGTCATATGCATGTCATTTGGCATCATTTTTAGAGATGAACAAAAAAAATTTCATTTGATGCGGACTTTATGTGTGACACTATATATGCGTATTGCATTTGTAGCATCTGATTCAGTGTATTTGTATTGTGTAGAGTTTATCAAACAAAAACTTGGGTTCACTGCATCACTTAAGAAGTTGAAAAAGGAGCTAGATCCGTTAAGTGTCCTTAGTTAGATACTAAAACACCCATACCTTGGATTTCAATAGGAACCCCATCAATAATTATGTTTTTATAAATGATTAATCAACTTTATATGGTGTGTTTTGGACCGGGACTACAGGTTGATCTCGAATGATGCTCTAACTGCGCTCTCCCCCTCTATCTCCAAAATGATTCAACATACAACAAAATGTTCGAACCAAAAGTTGTAGAAAATTCAGTCCTCTATAATATTGATAATCAATAGAAATGGTGAAAACTCCATAGGAAACAAGATATTTGCAAAAACCGTGCAAAGATACGATTTTTGTGGCCTCTGGCCTTAGATTATTATTCCAATATTAGATCTGCTATTAATGAACGACGGAATCATTACTGTTGGTAATATTCATCTCTTTCTGTCTGTTTAAAATCTGTTTTTCCGTTAATCAATCAGTTGTCGCCCCCATACGAACGACAACTCTCAGAAATTAGAAACTTGTGCGAGCTAAAAACTAACTAGGTCTTACCTTTTAACGTGTGATTCCTAACACGGTTGCAGAATCATCTCAGCTTCAACCAGATAAATTCTCTCGAAAAAAATATCTGGTCGAGGCAAGAATCAAACCCACGGCCTTCCGATCGTGAGTCGGGCGTACTACGACCGCGGCCAATTCCAAAATATTCAGAAATGAATATTGAATAACAAAATTAGATGTCTCCCTAACTATTTCATAGAAGGGTAACTACTGGAAGGTAGGAGGCACTATATCGTTTACTTGAACTATACCTATTCATGTGCGTGGGTTTTCGTTCCTCTGTGCGGTTAGTTCAGCACTACATCATTCTATTAGTATATCTAGTATATCTATCGCATACCGTACACTTATGGGAAGGTATATATAGGAACCACCAAAAGATCCATGGGAACAACACAATTTCAGCAAAAAAAAAGGCGGTACCTGAATCGAATATGGAATCCCATTCTGAGAAATTTGAGGATAGCAAACAGCATAACAGCAGGCATAAAAGAGTCAATGAAGGTTACTGACTAATTACCTAATCCATGTCCAGGTAATTGCACTCCAAACTACCTGAGACAGCATAAATAGGCGATACGAAATCGTAATATTCAATCATCGGATATTAATCTAGAATGTTTAAACCTCTGAAGAAGCTAACCACTCGCGCCAGCGAAACGCCAGGAATTCATTTCATAAATCCACGGCCTTCAAACCCGAAAAGTTGTGACACTGAAAATTTCGGCTGCGAAAGCCTTAACCATTTTGTCAATAGATAAAAAATACAGTAGGTTTTTATAAGTGCCACAAATGCTTCAAAATGATCAGTTTAACGAGTCAAACTTCTAGAGCCACGGTCAGCAACAGGCGGAATATGCTGGTTGTTGATTTTCTGAAAGATATTTTGAAATATTTGAATGCGCTCAATACAGAGTTACAAGTAAACGGAAAATTGATATGTGATCTGATACAAAGCGTGTGTGCTTTTCGTTATCTTGGAAAAACATACCATTGAACAAAAATTTATTTATTTTCCGATAATTCTTGAATTTAAAAAGGAGACCGCTGAAGAAGACATTGCAGAGTTTGTGAAATTTCTGGCCGATCTTAAGAACGAAAAGAAACGAAAGATTCCAAGACTTTGCAGATATGGGCAAGCTATATCCGTTTCTTTAATCCTCATTTGAAATTGACGCAGCGGAAAATGGATAGGTGTGGCTGCCAAGTTGTTTAATCTATGAAAGTCATTACTTCAAATGTAGATAATTGATTTGCAAGAAGATGTCTCTTTGCAAATGTATAGAACGGTATCCACTGAAGTACTTTGGGCCAAACATGTCCCAGAAAATTCTAGCTATCAATTTGGCCACTATGTTTGGCTCGACATACATATGTGAAACATCTTTCTCAAAGATGGATTTTTAAAAAAAAACAAATATCGCTCGAGATTACCAGACGCTCACCTAGAAGACACACTTCGAATTTACTGTTTCTCTCGTGAACCAAACTATAAAAATCTGGCTTGAGACCGTCGGTGTAGTTTCTCATCCGGACCACACCTAAAACTACTTGTCGATCCCTGTTCTAGAGCATTAATAAAGGGAACTATGAAGTACAGCTTGTCAAATCTAGAAAGAGACTTGAGAATTCCCTCTCTCTTTCATTCGCTGTCATAGATTTCTGACAAACGCACATCCAGTGGACGGGGCCATAATGGAATTCAGAACGCTCTTCCTACATTTGACATGCTGTAGTAACGAGTATTTCCACTACTAGAGGTAATTTCTATATTTTTTTCGGCGAAAAACAGGTTATTTCCATGTAGAACTAACCTTCAACAAGCTATAACTCCGGTATCATAAGGTTAACAGGCACCATTCTTCGAATTATTTGTGAAAAAACGTCTGAATACGTCAGTTTATTGAATTGAATTGAACACAGTCACTGTCAAATAACTCGAGAACTGTTGACATTTAAAAAAAAATATTACTGATGTTGCTTTGAGTCAGTCATTGTATCTATTCCTTGACTTATTTTCAATAAAACATTCCTCATTCCCGAGAAGGGATGGCATCCACCCTTTGAACTTTGAAGTAGTGTGTCGTGAAGTACCTGAATCCAAATTATCATGAACATCAGTTCTATTTACACCATCATTGACTGGACTACATGTAAGAAGATTTTTTCAATAAATAATTTCGTTATTCTCATCGAATAATAATATTCAATATTTCTGAATTTAGTTTCCAATATTCACTAGTCAACTGCGCCACAAACAAAAAACAGAAACGAATTGAAGTTGCATGTATTCAAATTAACAGCCGTGCAATTGTTGAGTTTATCTGAATTTTCCGACCCGCAAGCATCGAGGTAATTAAAAGCAGTTTTTATCCTGAAAATGTCACACAATTTTATTATTCCTGTGGTAAAGCATCCTATAATGTCACGCACCATTACGGGTGACTCATGGAATTGGAATAAATTCAAATTAAAATCCTGCAGTGTGGAGACGTCAAGTCTGAAGACAGCAGACCGTGAAGAGGGAGACAAGGTTAGCGAATATCACGAGATCCGTTTGTTCGTGTTTGAGAGAGTTTTCTGGTTTCTCTAAAATGTTTTCGTAGCCAATAAAAAAAAACCTGATGAATTGGTGTTCGTTGCATTTGGTTTATACCTCGCCACATTGAATGAAATATTGCAGAAATGTATGTGTGATTTAGATCATCTCAAAAAAATATCTGAGTTTTCATTCCACACCATGAAATGTGTGCCTAGAAGTCACACCATAAACACACAAAATTCTATGTACTGTTTTCGAAATCCATGGTGTCAAAGCTGTTCGTTTAGGTCCAACATAATAATGATAATAATAATAATGAATGCTTGAATATGAAAATTACAAAATAACTCAAATTTTGAATTTTGGGTTGGAATTCTATATGTACGGTGAATCGACTTCTGAGCAACTTTTTACAATAAATTTTATCGGTATCTCAAACGCGAAAAATAATGAATTTGCCTTTTTTGCAGGATAGCAGAAGATTGGATTTGAGGCTGTCACTCAGGCTGAGTATTGCAAGAAATGCGCCTCATGAAGGTCTATATCTGTACAAAAAATTAAATATATATGTGCTTTCAGAAATGACCAAAATACAGAAGTGTCTTCATCTCAAGTGTGTCATACTGTATTACCGTAATACCTGATATCAATATTAACATAGAAGGAACAAAGGAAACGAAAAACTATCTTGATATCATGAGTGAACATGACTAAAGATCAACAATTAATATTCCCACTAGGGTAAAAAAAAACACACACATGACTCGAGCATACAAATAATTATAATACCATACTACCTCTGGTAATTCCCACATCTATAACTGACCATTGTACTACATTGTTACAACTCGTTTTCAATACCAAAATAAAAATAAATAATACCAATCAAAATATCAAATATATCGAACACAGTGATATCAAACAACTACTAAAAAATATTCAATTCTCACCCCTGAATGATATCCTTCTGGGATCAAATCTTGATAACAAAACAAACAAATTAATAAATATAATACAAAAAGGAATACAATAATCTACTATTCACTCAAGGATAAAACATAATAAAAATAAAAGAAAATAATAGATTACTCCCTCGCAAGTCAAGTTTCTTGAGAGAAAAAATAATTTGTATGCTAAATTTTAAAAAAAAATCCTAACGATGATTTGAAAAAAAAAGAATATTTGGACTGTTGAAATGCAACAGAAAATTTGATAAAGAATGCCCAGAAAATTATTACAATGATAAGGTGGAAAAAGAAAAAAATTCATCGTTAAAGTTATGGAAACTAGTTATTGACGTCGTTTTCAGAACTGAAAAGGGTAATATTCAAAGTATCAAAAAAGGGAACCAATTATTCAGTGATAAAGTGCAAATGGCAAATATATTCAATTAATATTTTGTCGATGTTGGTGAAAATTCAGCCAGTAAAATCAATAGACCTAATACTTGTAGAGAAGATAGAACTGTGAGTTGCGATTTGTTGTTTCTGTATCCAGCTACTGAAAGTGATGTAAAAATATTATTAAATATGACATGAAACCCAGAAACGCCCCGGGTTATGAGAAAATTAGTGCTGACACGCTGAAAATAATAGTGGATTATATAAGTCTTCCCCCTACTGTAATAATCAACAATTCACTTGAAACACGGCAATTTCCAATGGCACTCAAAAACAGTACTGTTATACCAATATTCAAAGCTGGGGATAGAAATGGCAAATCACAGACCAATATCACTTATAACAAGCCTGGCTAAAGAATTAGAAAATATTGTAAAAGCGAGAGTTAACAAATTCCTGGAAAAACATCATTTACTTTCAAACTCCCCATTCGGTTTTAGAAACCACAAGTCAACTCAAGATGCAATACATTTATTAACAAACAGTATTGACGAATGCATAGATGAAGGGAAACCAGTGATCGGTATATTTCTAGACTTGGCAAAGGCTTTCGACACCGTCCACCATTCCATACTTCTGGAAACCTTAAAAAACATGGGAATGAGAGTTACAGCACATAGTTTTTTCAAAAGTAGTTCGAAAAACCGAAAACAACAGGTCAAAATAAATGATAAAATCAGCGAAACGAAGGAAGTAACATGTGGTATGTCTCAAGAGACGGTGTTAGGTCCTTTGTTATTCACAATTTATATGAATAACATAATTCTAATTTCATTAGTAAAATGTTCAGTCGAGAAGAAAAACAATTGAGTATTCTCGAAGAGAAAAGTGAAATGTATTTTAGGAAAATCGAAACGGTGGCGCACTGAATATCTTAATACCCTACAGTCACGTGCCAAATGGACCAAAAGCACGAAATCCATTGAAGAAGAAACTGTTGTAGTTCTTATTGAGTAAAGTGTTCCTTCCTCACTTTGAACCCTTGAAGTAACCGAAAATGTTTACCCAGGTAATGATGGTAAAATTAGAGTAATCACCATTCGAACTCACTTTGGAAAGTTTGCCTGCTTTCAACTCAATAATAATATTTCTATTGAATTTATGTTACATAGTCTATAGTATTTGTTGTTATTGTTTCAAAATTCAATGTTTTAAATTTTTTAACGATTTTTTTCTCTTGAATTCAAACTCAAAAACAATGGAAACGAAGGCTTTATGGTTATGTTAAACAGGATTTACCCGTTAAATAGAAAAAAGGAATTAGCATGAAAAATTTGTTTGTGAAAAGTAGTAAAAAAATATATTTTCCAATCGCACAACCACAATCTTTTCTTTTTTAACCATACTAATAAAAAATTAAAATTATGTTTCAATAGTTTTTCAGGTTTTTTCTTTTCATGAAAAAGAATGTTAGAAAAAATATGGTATTCTACAAATCATAATAATAATAATGCGCAAGGTGCAGGGTCTGCCGCGAGGCGCCCGAGACCCTATTGCACTTGCTACCAGTATGTCCAGCATATGCAGTATGTCCAGCATATGCGGTCTCGGCCTATATCCATCGACATAACGCGGCCCTAAGAGTGCTATATTACAATCTACTCTTACTCTTACGGTATTGACGAGACACCTGTGTTGCCCTACACTCCGGGGGATATTGAATCCGTTGTGGAGAACAAGAAGTGCCGAATTTATTGGAACTATTCGTTCCCCACCATCAGGCTCATACAAGCTAATAAGCCTGATGTAGTACTTCTCGACCACCAGATCAAAACGACATTTGTCGTGGAGTTTTCAGCTCCTGGCGAGACGAATATCGTCAGAAAAGAGGAGGAGAAACGGATAAAATATCGAGATGTTCTCTTCGAACTCCGCAGACTTTATCCAGATCACTCTGTCAAGATGGTTGTTCTGATTATTGGAGTCCTTGGTGGAATGATGTCCTCTCTACTCTCGAATCTTAAAATCATACCGGCT
>WOGP01010098.1:0-10450 GCA_015342065.1 Leptinotarsa undecemlineata
TTTGAATGAAATCACATAATAATATCAAACCTCAATCGTAATTATAAATATTCATGATTTCTAATCGAAAATTCTGCATATCGGACCTCACAAACCGTACCGATTGTTCACCAAATCTGCTTAATGTTCAGTTTACATACTAACTTTACTTTTCTAAACTTTTCAGTTTACATACTAACTTTTTTATCATGAAAACACTTAAAAAATTTTATTGAGTCGCCTCCTGCTCGGAGACTTGTTATTTCAGAGCGTTCGTTGAATATATTTCGCTTCTTTGAATCTTTGATCATATGGTATCAAATATTCATCTGCTCATTCGGCGTAAAACCGCACACATCTCTTCTGAAAGATTCAAATTCAAACTTTAGCAGAACTAGTAGAAAGTTCACAATTAAGAGAACTTCACTAGATAGTTTGACTCTTGTTTCGATGTAATTGATGTATACCGATGATAAAAGGAACAGTTACATGAAATCCATCGTTTGAAGGCTGATGAAAAAAGAAATATATCGATAGAGTTCCGATTATATCGGTGAGTTAACTGTAAAATTTATATACAGAACTCATTTTAATGGAAACATGTTCCGATTTCGGAGAACAAAACATCTAGTGTTACTCAATACGCTTCGCAGAACAGCCATAGACTAAATAAAAACCGTCTGGATTTGTATATGACACTAGATTTCTCGATGCTTTCGAAAGGCTGCAAATAGCAAAGTGTGGAACTATGAAGTGTGGAACTATCAAGTGTGAAACTCTGAACAGTGGCAAAGGTTCTATTCCAAACAGTCCATTGTTTATATTTATATGAATCACTCTGTTGAAATTAGTAGTAAATTTTACCTCGAATTTCTATCTAGAATCATTGATGTCTGCTTGAAAGTATATTCGGTTATAGATGGGAATAGAATCAGGAGTTTGATTGGTGGAACGCGCATCAAGCAGAGTTTTGCAGTTCTGGTATTTGGGAAGTGCTTATTTTGGATTTACAGTACGTCAGAGGTCCCAGTTCTACCATCTATTTCAGTATTTGATGCATTGATGTCGGGAGGAAGAAGGAAGGGAAATATAAGATAGACCAATAATTTGGACTATTTTGAAATTTTGATCTTTCCCAGAAAATAATGTCGGTAATAATCTAGAAACGTAAGGCTTGTATTTGAACTGCTCAGAACCGCAATCTCTTTTTATTTTTCGTTATTCAACTTCATTATGTTTTTATTGCCTAGTTACCAACTACATGAATTTATATTTTATTCATGTGTGGTCAAAAAGTCTTAAGGTTGAAAACCAGAGCCCAAATATAACGCATTCATGATTCAACACCAGACAGCGCTGTTTTGAGCCGCCATAGTTCTCAGTGGTGCTAAGCTTATTCACAAATGGAGTCAACTATCCTAAAAGGACAACTCTGAATGAATAAGAAGAGTGATGAGATCCTCACTTACGAAGACAAGATAACTCAATCGTCCGAATATCCAAGATAAATAAGACTCCCCAAGGCAGTCAGTTGGAAAGTCAAGCATCGAAATCAATCACCAAAGAGATTCGTTCTCTGTTTTTCACTGCAAGTCATAAAGTTGAAAACCGGTGACGTCTTCTTAACGGGAGGTGTCATTGCTTTGTATGCTCAATCATATTCTTTCTCTATTTGACAATGCAACAGCCAAGTAAGTTTATCACAATGCTTGGAGCCCTTTACTAAAGAAGAAATTCTAGATGGAGACGAAAAACCGATGTGTTCGAAATACAGAGAGAAGAAAGTATACAAAATCCTTATCCATACATGTTTCCCGGAACCTAAGTTGTACATTCGAAGATGTTTTCGCCAACAGAAAAATTCAGAGAAAAAATTAAATGTTGCTATCGACTTACCTCTGGATGGTTAATATTTGAGTAATTATTCTCCAGATAATGCTGTCATTTATCGTTATAATTTCTATGCATTATCGAATCACAGTTTGGAGTTTCGTGGTGGCCAGTGGACGAACGTGCCGATAACGTTCGTCCACAAAGAAGGTACGCAGGACTTTTATATATGTTGTGAGTGTCTATGTGAAAGTCATTAATCTATAAAAGTTTACGTGAAAGTTTAGTGAAGGCCCCCTTTATTCACGCCGGCATCCACGAGGACCACGTAAAGGGGACCATGTATGTGAATTCAAAACCCAAAGGTCTCCCGAAGAGGAGGCGACCCAATAAATATATATGTTGAAAAAATCAAAAGGTTTCCTGAATAGGAGGCGACAGTAAAAAGTTATATTGTTTTTATAAAAAAAAGTTCGACAAAAAAGGGGTGGCAGCATAGCTTCGACCAATGCTTCTGTCAAATTGACGTCAATTTGATAGCAGGAGCCTGGACAAATGCGCCCCTGTGGGAAGAAACGTTCTTTGATTTTGAGAGAGAGAGAATCATAGTGAGAATATTTTACTTATAAAGGGTACTGTAGACATTTGTATATTACACATGGCACGAATATAACGATTTTTGCGTGTATCTCATTTCACCAAAATCTGTTGTGCGTCTCGATGTTCATCTTAAATTTAGTCAGCATGGCTCCCTTACCCTTAGGACTGAGCTCTGTTGTGCGTGTGGAGAGGCTCATGTTTTCTTCTATGGAGAGAACTGAATAGCACCTCAGAGGTGATGCAGTTTAGAGTTCTGATTACTGTAAAAATTTCATTTTTTTTCTTCATAAACTACACTTTACGATTTGATCTTCACAAACTTTATTTTCAAAAAAGATATAAAACATGTTTCGTTATCACAATAGCTTTATTATAGATACCAGAACATGTCATGATATCTTTTTTAAAAAATTAAGTTTGTGAAGATCAAATCCTAAGGTGTAGTTTATGTAGTTACTTCACTAAGTAACGGCTAAATCAATCAGCCAGTTTGTGTTACATTTAGATATGTATATTGAGAACAGTGTTAGAATGTAGGTACCTATACTTGATTATGAATGTTTATTCCCTATTATATGAGAAATACAAATATATATACACATATATTCCTCAGAGTAATAATATCAAATCCAATCAAAAAAGGTTTACGAGTATTGTGTGTAATTTCCATTGGCAACACTGATTTGACTGATTATAATGTTGATAAAGGTCAGTATCAGTAGATTATGAAATTAATGAAAATGGTTTGAGTTTTCAAAATTAGCAGAATACCCTTGGCTATGCCCTTCATGTTGCAACTATTAATATTTTATTTTTTTTATCGAACTGAAAAGTGATTTAAAATATTTCAACATGACAGTAATATTTTCAAAAATTATGACTCTCACCAGACATTACCCTGTAGTGAGAGGGATGATTTCCTATGGAGCGATATGGCCAACTTCTTGTATTATTCAACAAACTATCGCAGGTAAAACTTTGGAAAATTATGACTGGATGCAGGCGTTACGTTACAGTTTGTATGGATGTTTCATTACCGCTCCTACACTTTATGCTTGGATCAGAATATCTTCAGTTCTATGGCCTGGTACAAATTTGAAGACCTCCATCACAAAAGTGAGTTTTGATAAACGTAAAATTCTGAATTTCAGACAGCTTACATGCAGTGCGACGGACTCATGCAATTAGTTGCTTAATATCGATTTCATATTGTTGTACCTGATTACTCCTGCCATGCATCGTGTATTTTGCTTTCAATTGAAGAAAATGATAACAATTCATACAAAAACTAATGCACAGTTCGACTGTCATGTCCGGTCTCATGCAACCAGTCGTATGGCGAGTATATTTGCATAAAAAAATGCTCGAACTATTATAACAAATGAGGTTACATCCGGTTTCTAAGAGCATATATGCTCTTAGAAAATTAAGGTTTTTTTTCCTGTGAAATGGAAACTCTTAAGATGCCAATTGTGATGGCAAGAATACTTTCTGTGGAATCATATCATTTTGACATTATTTAATTTTTCCTCAAATTAAAGCAAAAATACATAATATATCATCAACGGTAAAATTATATTTCAATGTTCCTAAATGTGTCTGCATATGTTTGGCAGTTTTCATGCACTAAATCTACTGACCTACTTAGGTCATTTTCTATCTAATTTCATTCATTACTGCATATTTCTCATCCAGTAACACAGGCAAAAGTCTTACTGTTATCCCAAACATTCTATTTAATTACCCACATTTGAAAGATATTTCTTTCTGACTTTTTGTAATACTTACTATTTGAATTGAATGAAAATATTCTAGCCAAGTACTTGATTCACAAAATTTAATAACATGTTCAGAAGTCAACCTGAGCATTTTAATTGACAGAATCATTTGATATACAAAGTTTTAATTGTTGAAGTTGAATAATTTGTAAGTTTAGATATACTTAGTTTATATTCACACTCAATATTGGTAATACAAAATTTTTAAAATTTAAGAGTCGACTCAATGTATTTTGTTTTCTTTACTACTGAACACCATTCGTTTCAAACCATCAAAAGTTTGCTGTCAGGACACAACCGTAACATTTTCACATTATGTTCTATTGCAAAATATTGTAGACATTCTGAAATAAATCACATGAGTCAACTCTAGGAATTTGTTAAAGAACTAGAGTTTTTTTATCCGTTCTAAAAGTACTTTAAGTTTTAACACGCTTTTATTATTAGCTTCACCTGTATGTTGTTTGTTTGTAACTCTCCTTTTCATTTCATATTTATTCCCGTTTGAATGCTCGGCATCTGTATTTGACAGAATTGTTGATCTATTCGCGGGCAGATGGCGTTGTACGTAACCTTGATATAATTCGAACTCACTTCATTAGAAAAAAGTATTTTTTTTTTAATTTACACGCGCGCCTGCTGCCTTATTTGTAACCATCCTCTGCGCGCCTGCTGCCTTATTTGTAACCATCCTCTGCGTGCCTGCTGCCTTCCTTGGGCTTGGTAGCTGATTTTCAGGCTCCCTTTCCGGAATCGGAAAATATCGATGGTCATTTTTCTAAACAATATTTATTCCTGTAGTTTATACTTACTATCTTTATTCTTTAATATTTTCTTCTTGTGAGGCGATCGTGGAACAGTTCACATATGGACCGGTTGCTTTAGCATCTTTTTTCTTTGGAATGACTTTGTTGGAAGGAAAGGGCATAACAGAGGCAAAAAATGCAATTGAAACCAAGATGTTCTCTACATGGAAGGTAAGAGAATTTGTTGAAAGTTTTAATCCTTATAAAAGAGTTGAGTCATTGGTAGAAAACTCCTTTTTTGTGACTATGATCTTATATTCAATAAAGTTCATAATATTTGGGATAATTTTCAATGGTAGTTTTTCAAAATATGACTGGCATCAATTGCCGCTTTATCTTTTTTCTCAACAAAACTCCAAAAAAAAGTTATTTCTCCAAATATCAAAACACTCATTTGTTTTTTGACCTTCTTTATCAATTTCATTATGATATTGATCAATTAAATTTTCTATTATTTTCAGACATATATTTTAATTGTGTCTAAATTTATTTTAGGTCAATTTATGAATTATTAGCAATTTATCAGAGATACTCTTTATAGGTGGGAGCTTGTGTCTGGCCAGTTGTTCAAACAATAAATTTCTGTTATATACCTGAGAAAAACAGAGTACCCTTTGTAAGTGTCTGCAGCCTAGTATGGTGTTGTTTTTTAGCATATATGCATCAGTTAGAAATTGAACACAAAGAGTTGGAGCTCACAAAGTCTTTGAAGAATTGACGTAGGTACGCTATAGGACAATTTAGTTGAATTGATAAATATAAATTTCATCTAGAAAATTTTATGTAAATTTGTACATTCATATTTTGGAAACTGTGATGTTATTTATTTTTTAAATAAATAAAATATTTGGTTTTATTTTTCATTCAATTCAAAAATTTTGCTTCATTCAATTCCACTCATGATATGAATTTTCATATAAAAAACATCGGCGACAAAACCAACGCTGTTTCGACTCTTGCTGGTTCTCGATATATGGCAACTTGATGTCACTTCACTCTGTCAATCAAATCAAAAATATTTATGCGAAGTGTCACTTTGAAGTTCTATGACTTATCTCTAAAATATTACCAATACTTTTCTCTAGTAGAAAGTTTATCATCCTGATATGTCACCTGTTAAAAATAAATAGTGAATATTTCTGAAGTTTAGAGAGACTATTGATACTATTTGTGTTACCATAGTTGATAATATTATTCAGTTGCAATTATTTCATTTCAAAGAGAATGTTTAGAAGACCATCTTAGGTGTCTAACTAGAAGACATAAGTTTTCTATCCTCTCATTTCTTAGGATTAAGTCTGCAACATTTATGTTGCAGAATTATGAGGTTAAATAGTAGAGCAATTGAATGATAACTTGTCATCATGTAAATTGAACTTCGCCTTTTATCTTCATATAATAGATGAAAAGTATCTGATTAATTTGCTTTAAATGTATTAGAAGATAATAAAAAATATAACCCCTTCAATACAATATTATTATTATTATAATCTGTTTTTGTAAGAGAATATTTAAAGGTATAGCTGGAACACTCAAAGGGAAGGCTACTGACAAATCTTCAGTAGATAATTGCTTTTGACCCTATATAATACTTAATATTTGACACAGGTAATGTGATATGTAGAATGATATTATCACATCTAATGACTGAATTTGAATGGTTAACACAATGCATTCCAGTTGAAACGATCCGCACTGAATAATGACCTCTGGATTATATGATATATGATCATTACGTATTGAAAAAAAATGACTTATTATTGATTATCAAACACTGATTTCGTGGGAAGTGAAAAAGTTCGTCTAAATTTTTTATTCATTTGAAGGTTATCGGCCTAGACAATTTATAAGTTTTATGCTCAGGAACGAATTTTTTTCTATGATACCTGGAAGGAACAAAGATAAATATGGAATAGATTCTTTTCATTAGATCAGATTTTGGCACTCGAAAATTCAGAGTAGAAACTATTTTGAAAGTATATAATGTTCTGGGTGTCTCGCCAAAATTCGACTAGTGCAGAGGGACGCAAAGCAGAATGCATTTGATAAAAAGATCAAAGCTAAAAAAAATAGTATAAGTTGGTGCTGAATCGAATTCGGATCTAATAGAATAAGATTTATGAAATATGTAAACTATTCTTTTCCAGAGTAAATCTGTAAGATATTGTTTTATTATTAGCATTAGTGCAATCAAACTGATTCATTTAAAAAAAAAGTCTATTCTTATATAGAAATTTTAACAGGAGTGCCCACAATTAATCTGATTATATGGTTTGACATTATATTGTATTCGATTGAAACTCTATTGAAGGCCAACTCTGAAATTCAACCCCCCCCCCTCAGCTGTTAACAGAACGTGGAGAAATTAGAATAACCTAGTAACAGTGCGGACCAGTTAAAGCGACTGAGCAAAAGTGCGAACTAATCAGGAGTGATCATTCGCATGGACGTCTCACCATCACCCCCACCACTTTCTAAACTTATAACTATGTGTGAACACGGAGCTCGCCAGTCACTCATTGCTGAGACTTCGAGCTATAACCTTCGTCCTTGCAGTCAATGCACATACCACTGATGCGATGCAGGATCCATTCTACCACTGTCTACCAGTTTTGTTTTCTATAATAATATCAACCTTCCTAAAAAACGAACATAGTTTTAACAAATCAGTATGGTTTTCAAAAACAAAAATACAAGTGATGCCGTTTTTTCTTTTCAGCAGGAACTATATACGGACGTTAACAGAGATGAACCATCATCTGCTATATTCTGCTCTAAAAGGTATTTGATTGTGTTGATCAATATATTCAACTGGCAGAGTTTCGCTAATATGTTTATTGAGGTATTGTATTCAAATGCTTAGAATAACAAATTATTCAGATATGGCGCCCAGTAGATAAATGAAGAGAGTTCTGACCCAAAATGGCGGCGACGTAACCCGAAAGGGTTATAGAATATGGCGCTTTTCCTGAACTGGAAATTGATGGGTGTGGCCTGTCATAGGCCATTTTTGAAATCGCAAAACAATAAACTGTCATAACATTATTCGTACTATAGTTGGAGTTTCGAAACGCACATCCTGTAGAGATCACTTTAAGAATCTAAAAAATATTATGCTTCCATCAATGTTCATTTTTGGATCCTGCATATACGTAAAAAAATAATCGTAGTAACTTTACACTGCACAAACCCAGATACGAATACAAATCACGTCAACAAGACCATTTTTAAATTCATTATAATTCTACTAGAGCAATGGCCTTCTGGATTTACAATTCATTATCCGACAAAATGTTTTAAAAACAAACTGTTTGTTTTAAAAACAAACTGAAGGACTTTTAGTCCGGTCAATTTAGACATTCGAAGCTACATAAATTCCCACCAAGCTGAAAATCAGTAAGATTATTTGAAATATGATTAAAAATGAAATTTGAAAGTTCCCCATCTTTCCCCTGTATGGAAAAAATTTTATTCAACGTCACAGATCAAAAAATAAGTTTATTGGAATTTTCAGCAAAACGGTGTTTTAAAAATACTTCACACAAAAATTGTAGATCATAAAATTATCTATAAAAAATAATAATATGCACTCGTTGACCTTGAATATAATTTTTTCCATAGAGGGGAAAGATGATGATCTTTCAAATTATATTTTTAATCATATTATGAACAATCTTACTGATTTTCAGCTGGTTGGGAATTTAGGTAGCTTTACTCTTATTTTTTTTCTAATTTGACCGGACTATTTCTAGTGACAAAGTATTTCTTTTCTGTAAAGGAATACTTACTTACCATGTTATCTGCTCATTTCTTTCTTTGTTTTTCTGATGTAACTGTTTAGTCTCAAGTTATTTGTGTTTTCAGTTTTATTTTACTCACCTGCATTGACGAATCCAATACAATTTTTAATTGTCGAATGGAAAATGAAATATTATTATTATTATTATTATTATCATTGAACTCTGAGCTGTCACTTATTGCGTCACCTATGGATATAATTTTATGAACTAAATATCTTATTACATTAATTGAATGTGCCAAATAAACTACCACAACATGATTTCGAACATAAACAACAGCATAACTTGAATACTCACAGTATTTTATTAGGAAAGTTACAAAAGTCTCTGGAAATGTTTTGTACTTCAGTTTAATTTCTTGTCATACGATTTCCATTCTGTTCTCCACTCGCCCACATTCAAAGCATGCGATGTCAAAACCCAATCTGAATAAAAATACATAACAATAATGAAATTTTTTTAAATTGAAAATATTTCTCTCACCATTCAGTTGTAAGGCAGTATGAAACATGGAATATTCTTTTTTCAGGAATTCCTCAAAGTCTACCAAGTGTTCAAAAGGTATATTCTGGTGTGTACTAGATTTGTCAAATGATTTCATGAAGGTGTACAATCTAGTTATCGGGGTACGGTGATGAAGTTGCCTTTTAGAATATATGTCCTGCAAATGATATCTTATTGGTATTAAAATAATCTTTGAGAGACTTCGTTACCAAATCCATTCCATTATATATACAGGTTGCAATTCCTAAAACTACTGCATGAAAATAAGCAGCGATCACTGACTCAGGATATTCTCCCTTTTCAAAGGAGATATAAATTGTCCGATTAGAAATATCGACAATTAGGAAATAGTTCTTAGTTTTGTAAAGTGCCAAGGTCTGTAAAAATTCGGTCGCCGCCGTAGTATGTAGTACTTTCTTCAGTGACATTCCCATTACTATTTTGAAACCACAGAAGTCGCTTACTGAAAACAAATATTTATTCAAGACAGCCCTTATCAGAATATTATAAATCAAACATTTTTTGTATGGTTCCATAAACGTTGCATTAATCTGATGACATTAGAATGGTGTATTTAAATAATTACATCTATTGTGTAAGAAGTCGTTACCATGAACACACCTCACAAAATTGCAACAAAGTAATTTTGTGAGGGAATCATTGAATTACTCAGAGCACAAAGACTTCAGAAGGTCCTTCTTGAAAACCGTTCCAATAGGACACATATCTAGTAGAATTCTAGCAGAAAGAATCTACCTATATAATCTGAAGAATCAAGTGGGCATTGCAATAATGTAAACTTTCACGGCCGCAGATAACTGTATCAAAGCTTTCACTTTCACAATGGAGAAGGAAATCCACAACGAATTGCCATTCTTAGACGTTTTGGTGAAGAGTACCGACACTAAGTGGGAATTATCTGTATACCGAAAACCCACTCACACTGGACAGTATCTGAACCACGAATCCAACCACCATCAATCGACTAAAAGAGGAATCATCAATACTATTAGACCGTGTTTTCGGGCTCTGTAATACGAAGGAAGGACTCGAGAAGGAACTAGACATCATCAAAAATTATCTTCAACGGAATGGCTACTCCAAAGCAATGGTAGAAAATACTTTGGCTAAAAGACAGCAGGAGCCTCGCAAG
>WOGP01010099.1:0-10450 GCA_015342065.1 Leptinotarsa undecemlineata
ACGATCCTGAGAGAAAAGTTCATGAAAATTCATTAATTTGTTAATTATGATTTTTTATAACAATTGCAGAATGAAATATCTGAAAATTGTTGCTACAATTTTTTTTTTCAATTGATATTTGGCTATGTCTGTTTTCACATTAAACAATGGCAGTTATTAACATAGAATATGAATTTTTTAGGTAATTTGTTTATCATAATGTTTCAAACAAATAGATAAATTCAATATTTTTCAAAAACATTGTTTCGATATTTTGTTGTATAGATATAATTTTGATAAGGCCATCCATTATTATTATTAATATGTACAGTAGAAAATTCAAATTCTACTATATTCACTGCAAGTGATAAGCACATATTTGTTTTCGCTTGTACAAAATTATTGATAATTTTACCTAGATTGAAATGGTCTTCACACACGAAAAACGAAGTCTCTATTGATATCCTTTTGGAATTATGTTATGTCGCTTTGAAACAAGTATTTCATTTATTATTATCATAAAAGCCATTTTGTGGGGGACACGATGCTTTGATAATACGTTACCAACAACTGAGTCAGTCTTTGCTGAGTCTCCGAGATATAACTTTCATACTCACACTCAACGCATATACCACTGATGACAGACGAAACGTTTGATATTCCAGGTTCAATTCGATCACGGTTTACCAACCCGGACTTTGTTCTCTTCAATCATCACTCTAACCATGGAAGCCTAGTAATTATGTGCCGCAGCTGAAACATCTGCGGTGAAGAGCCACGTGAAGAATTACTTTTCAGTGAAAGTATTATTTGTTTCCTGGTAAAGTATTGTAAAAAACTTGAATGAATTGCGAAACAAGCCTTTCATAAAAGGGATTCGATTTAACAAGAGAGTAAGGTGTTTGATGCTTCATTGACACTTGACAACGGTTGAAGAGAATTATCGTTAGACCATTTTTTAGCGAAGGCTCATTATAATACTTACCTATAAGGAAAGTCGGAAGTTATTGATAGATATAACTTCAATCTGTGTCGAGTAACCTATCTGCTGATTTTATCGTTAGGATTTGACTGTCATTAGGTATATCTCTGAAAACATTATACAATTAAGTTTTTACATCCACCATAGAGTGCAACAAAATAACATATCAAACGAGTCCACTTGCGACTTAAAGATTAAAAAAATAATTCTCTAAGAGCTTCTGAAAGATGACATTGATGAATAAAACGAATAATCCAAACCAATCAAGCTGAAGCCGGGAAAAGATCTATTCTGAAAATTTTTCTTTTTTCTTTCTTTGGGCAATTGAAGTCAAACAGCAAGATCAATTATTCACTTTCGACGTGTGAAATTTTACATCAACGTTCCGGTCAAACAAGCACTCCAAATCATACAGAGGAAGCTATCCGAAGACGAAGACCTGGAAGTAGAACTAATTCACCTATAGAAGTAATTATGGGATCACCAGGATGCTGTGTACGAAATTGTTATTTCTAATTGAAGGACGAAGTTTTTATATAAGATTATAGGCTGCCAATGGGATCTCCACTTTCACTAGTCATAGCCAAGATATATATGTAGTAAATCAAAACAGTGGCTAATAAAGGAGCCCACAAGAAACCCCGTTTCTGGTTGAGATACGTTGACGATACTTTCATAATTTGACACCATGGAAATACTGAACTAGACGCCTTCCTAAAACACATGAACTGCATAAGACCTTCCATCACCTTCACAATGGAGAAGAAAGGTCGCAACAAGTTGCCATTCTCAGACGTATTGGAGAAAAGGACTAAGTGGAAACATCTGAATACCGAAAAACCACTCTACCGAAAACCCACTCACACATTTGAACCACTAATCCAACCATCATCAATCGACTGACAGATGAATCATCAATACTTCATTAGACCGTGCTTTCGTGGTCTGTAATACGAAGGAAGGTTTCGATAAGGAACAAGACATCATCAAAAATGATCTTCAACGGAATGGCTACTCTGAAGCGATAGTGGAAAGACTTTGGCTTAAAGACAGCAGGAGCCTCGCAAGGAAGAGAAGCTGTCACAAGCAGTGCTTGCACTTCCCTACATCACAGAATAATCAGAAAGGATAAGAAGATTTGGGCTCGAGTACATCAGAACCTGCTTCAGATTCGGAAACACTATTAGCAGTGTCACGAAAACTATGCCACCAAACGCGGACTGCGATTCCAAGAAATATATTTACCGGATACCGGATAGTAATATACAGTTTCGGAGCCAGGTGAGTACAAGGGTGTTGGAAAATTTATTTTTGTGTCAGGGGAATAACTTGATCATTTTTCTGCGGGTGTTGGGCAAGTGAGTCGGTAGTGCGAAATTTCTGTTCTTATGGTAATGGATGATAATTTCATAATGAAAGAGCTGGAGAATATCAAAAACTTTTGCTTCGTTGAACAAAGTTTCAATTGAATAATAAGGCACTTTGGACAATAATAATTTCTGGAACCGGTTTTGCAGCACCTCAAGAGGGCGAATGTGCGTATTGTAGGTTCCTCCTCAAAAAGCAATTCCGTAGTTCAGATAACTCGCTACAAGTGTTACAAAATTTCGAGGATAGAGTACGTTAATATTTTTAACACAAATTTAAAGTGAAAAATTATGCAACTTAACTTATTACGAATAATATACTGAATAGGAGCACCCCATTCAAGATGTCAATCTACTATTACTCCTAAGTATTTCATTTTAGGTTCGGCAAGTATTACATATTGATCAATTTTCAGTAGTGAAAAACAAGATTTGTTGAAATAATTGCAACTGAAAGGTATATAGTGAGTTTTCTCCAGATTCACTGTCAATAATCCGACCATTAGGTCGGACTTCCATTGTCTGATATTATATAAAATGATCTGAAATCCCGGAAGTAACTAAAAAAGGAAAATTGAAAATTGAAGAAGAAGAATAAAAATGAACAGCAGAAAAAACAATTATATCAAGCGAAAAACCTGAAATGGAATAATAGTGAAATAAAATAGAAGTAAAAATTGAACAAAGTGAACGAAATATAAATAAGATAAAATTAAAAAAGTTAAGAGATTCCAAGCCAAGTTAATTCACGACATTTCGATTGTAAGTATCCACAATCGTCTTCGGGTGATAATATATTCTTAGATCATTTTTCAACTATCCATAGTGTGATCTTCATGTTTTTTGTGTGCATTGCTTTATGACATTGATGATGATATTCAGGAAAGTGTTCATCACATAATTTGGTGTAGTTACATTGAAGGTAACATTTGGAATTATTGGTACGGGTTTTTAATTTTTGATTATTTTTTATATCACTTTAGGGCTATCAAACATCAGTTGCAGTGCAGATGAAAATGATTGTTATTGTTTATAAAACTGTCCTATAGTAATTGTAGAAGGCCTGACAAAATATCAATGAAGACTATAATGTTTCATAAAATGGTACCACTTTCCAGCTTACAGATGTTTTCTGAACAGACTGAGAACATTTCTGGAAGAAATACGTTTTTATAATTTGTTTTTCAGAAACATTTTCGTAATGGATGTTTCGAAATATTCATTTTATTTCATTTTATCGTTGAAACTGTTGTGAAATCTTTTCTCTTCCTTCAATAAGTGAAATTGTTCGAATGTACTTCATCAATTAGGTCTACTCATTGCGATTCTTCAGAACAACTAACAAAAGTTCCAATATATTTTCAGCAATATTTTCATTGACCTACATATCCCGCATGGTAATCTCCAAAAAACTAGCATTTCTGTGAAATATTGTTATACTTTTCTCAAACCGGTTATATTGTCCGTAATTGAATATTCAATCAAATTCTTTGACAAAATATATATTTTCTTGTACTGATGTTTCTCTTATTATTTCGTTACTGGATTATCTATTTCATCATTCTGTGTTAGGGATCACATGTTGAAAGGTAAGACTTGGTTAGTCCTTAGCTCGCATAAGTTTCTCAACTTATGAGGGTTGTCGTTTATTTGGGGGCGACAGCTGATTAACGGAAAAACAGATTTTGAACAGATTTCGAACATATTTGAACAGATCATTTTTCACCGGTCCTCCATCTGCTAATTTGGATCGAACGTTATAAGCTATTGATTTTTGAAATTCTCACCATATGATATAAAGAACTTGATAGTATTTCATATTATTTTGCTAGTCACATATTTTTGGTTGGGCTAACTTGGATTAAATCAATAAACACCTACCAATAAAAACGTTTTACTCATTCAAACTACATCAGGAACTAAAAAACAATCATCAGTTCAATCAATTCATAAAGTTTTCAGTTTGATGTATTGTTAATATGAATCATAGCTATATAAAAATGTATCCAATAGAATAAATTCAGTAAAACTTCTTACATTCCTGAATTCAATTCTCCACTCACTTATAATTTCCACGTGCTGGGTTGAACAAAGTTTCACTTCGAATGAAGTATAAATTCTGCAGGGAAAATCTCTGCAGAATTCCTTGTCATGTGAAAAAAAGCATTCCGAGACTTGACAGTTTCCGTTAAGATATTATGTGGGTAATGTAATTGTTGTTCAGTTCCCTGAGGTACGGCAAAGGACAAAAGAATCCCACAGGATTCACAAAACGCAAACCGAAGCTACTATCCACTTTTTCAATGGCAGGTTACTGAACGATGAAAATGTGTCTCCTGGACATTTTATATCGGATACTTGTGAAAGAATCGTTGTTACAATAACGGTTGTTGACCCGATGAGTTGTCATACAGTATGCTGAAGTTTGTGACAGAATTTTTTTTAAAGAATGAGAATCATAGTTACGGAAGACGGTTGGATGGTTAGAATTGTCCATCACAACCGACATCTGTCGATTATGTAGAAAGTAGATTTAGTTAGGTGATTCCAGATATGAGTGTGTGCAAGTGTATGTGCTCCTCCAAGTACTGTAGAACGGAAAATGCTAGCTGTCATGTCTGTAAATCATGCTCAGGCGTTGTGCCTTGTCTAAATTTAAAGGAAAACCATGTTTTGTATCGGGAAATATAATTGAATGTTGCAAACAGGACTTGGTCTCGGATAGATATTTAGATTCTATGTTGGAAAACAGCACCTCGGAAAAAACATTTTTGACTCAAGTGAGGATAGTATGTTGAAAGAAAATTACATGAAAGATTTCAAAGACGATCATCAGTCATTCATCTGTGTGGAATCAAAAAAATTTTTACAAAAATGAACAATCTGATAGAAACACAAAAAACCGTAATATGGGAACTTCAAAAAAAAGCAATAACCTCAACAAAGTCCTTTGCACTCGGACAAATTCACATCGACAGAACCGGTACTTGAAGATTCCGGTGGCGTCGGTAGAAATGTTTTGAAAACTGTTTCTTCAGGATGTCCTCAGGAATCCACCAACCAATCAAGGAAAAAAGGATCTAGGACTATACGAAAATCTGAACACAGATCTCACCAGACATATAAGCAAATTATACAGGAGACAACCCTACAAGCAAACTCCGGGGTGGGAGTCATAATAATAATTAATGTGTGCTTGTGGAGTTGTTTCCTGGCTATGTCTACAGGTGGCGCAGTGGACATCCCACTGAATCAACTGCAGATAAATTCCATGACTAGCTGGAATTATATTTGTTTGGTCGTGATACTCAGACGGTTCACACCCGAACGAAATCGATCTATTGGTTGGTCAAATCGACCAATGTAGCGCCAATAAGAAAAAGTGAAGTTAACGATGGTGGCTGGAAGACGAAACGTCGGATAGCAAATCTAGAAACATCATTATGTAATGTAGCAGGGAAGAAGTGACAATTTGGATGTGCGATTCATTCTCGAATCCTTCGAAAAATAATGCCTGAAAAAATAAAAACCATTTCCCTAAATTTCTGTTTTTATCGGATGTTGGAAAACATTAGTGCACCGGTTTTTTTAAATATATTTCCATGTATTTGTACTGAGAAATGTCACGTACTCAATTGAGTTTTCTAGTTTTTTATCACTTTTGTTATTTATTACATAATCTTACGTATTCCAAAGACTGAATGAACGGGATTCAAACGGTGACACGAGATGGCTTCTAACTTTAATTTTATACATCTTCGAAATGCTGTTTTATAGAACACAAAAAGGAATGCATTGCAATTCCTGTTCGACTCGATTTAGATCAATTCAATGTTTTTAAATAGATTTCGAAAGGTTGACTTTAAATACATCGTCGATGTGTCTCGATAAGCTTTCCAAGTGTCAAGAGATCGCGCTATAAATAAATCCGGAATGTTTGAAGTGAGCAGGGTGACAGTAAAGTTAGTTAAAAAATAATATTTGGTTTGGATCTATAGTAATAAGTGGTACTCGATTTTCATTAAACTAACAATCACGTCTCCCTTACATAATTATTTTATGAATCCCAATTTAGTTTTTTCCCTCAGCTTCACGTATTTTGTTTGGGATGGTGAAACTTTCCCATGTAGAAGTCTTATTGAAGATATACAGCACACATAATCGTACTCAAAGAGTTGTTTATAATTATATGTTGTTTATATGATTGAGATTGTTGAAATTATTTCGAGAGATATAGTAGATGATAAACAATAACAAAATTGAAATATTTTGCTCTCACAGAGCCACTGCTAGTCCGAAATGAAAATAATAATTGAAATATCATGATTAAATTGAAGGGGTTACATTTTTAGGGGTGATTAATTTTTGAGAAAAAAAGTTTTTGGCTTTCTTCTACTCCATCTCAGTACAAAAAAAAAATTAAAAGATGGGGGAGTCTTCCAAAGAAAGGAAGGAAGTAATCAATTCGAAAATAAGTAACTCTATACATGGATGTGTAGATCATGCGAAGAAGTAACTTTTAGACACTAACTGAAAGAAAGTCCTCCTGAAACAGCTACTTTCATATAAACATTTCATTGCACGAAAGAAAAAAAAATCCTTTCGAAACAATTACTTCTATATGAACACTGAATTATATAGAAGATACTTTTCTCTAATCAGTTTGTATTTCAAACATTCATTGTGGAATAAAAATCAAATATCATTCACATGAGTTCTACTCTAAATGAATGGTAGCAAATTGCACTCACATGGAACACTGTCATCCTCACTGGTATACATCGATGTTTCGCTTCAAGACACTTACCCTAAGGCTCTTCAGTACCAAATTGGATAACATTATAGAAAATACACACAACTCATTAATGAATTAAGATTTTTAATGTCACGGAATAAGTTTGATATGCTTATGTCATCGATGACATCGTAATGATATTCATTCGCCTATTTGATTTGATCCCAGCCAGGAGAAATCTTATTTGAATTGAAGGGGTTACATTTTCAGGACTGATTAATTTTAGGGAAAAAAAATTTTTGGCTTTCTACAACTCCATGTTGATACAAAAAAAAATCATAATTCGGCTATTTATACACGAATTTTCTCATACATGGCAGCTGAATTGTATAACATAATATCTCTAGATTTCAAACAGTTACCTCTCAAGAAATTCAAAAAAGACTCAAAGCTATAATGTCAACATGTCAATAATTTAATATTATAACACTTTCCTCAGGCTATCAAATGGATTTCTATTTTCCAGATTTTGTTTTACCATATCGCGATTGTATCATTTTGTGTTATTTTATAATAATTTATTATTTGTTCACGATACCTTGCACTTTTTAATAGTTTGAAAGGTTAGGTTTAAAATCAGCTATAATAGCTGAACCTTGACCATTCATCATACTATGTTTCATCATATCTTTCTATTGTTTATTTTTTATTTTTTTTATTATGATGAATAACTATAGTGTGCGCTGGTCAGGCACTATCCCCCGAAGCTCCGATACATTCGGGAGGGCGCGCCAGCATTATCAACCAATGACCACTCCCCACACCATGCGTAAGTGATCATTGGGTCCGAGAATCATGGGCCCGAAGCAAACGTAGTGAGCCAAGAATGACACCCTTCTGCATCTGTGCGGCTAAGATGATGAATAAAGACCTGCTATTATTATTATTATCATAACGCTTTCCTTTTACCCCCATTGGGGACGCCCAAGTTGGAATATCTGAAAATTGTTCCCCAGTTCGTATCAAGACCTAAGAAGCACCTAAGAAGAACTCATCAGTTCAGAAAAACAGATGAATGAGTGAGTGTTGAGCGAGTGCCTCTCGAATTCATAAGTATAGATTATTGAAATAGAAAATAGCAAATGATCAATTTTATCATTTGTTCGTATGATCAATAATAGCTTACTGCGATTTCAATAAAAATAGAGTAAGTGCTGAAACGGCTTTTTTCCAAAAAATTACAAAAATTCTTCATAATTTAAATATTCGACTTGTGGAATATGTTTTAATTTCATTATTAAAGTAAGTATTCATATTGAAAATACCAATTCTGACACAAATCATCGTTAGATCTACAAGTCGACGTGATAATTTGAATAAATGCTGTAGATGCTGTTAGCAACATTGGTTTGCTTGAAAAAAATCTTTTTAAAATGTTTTTTCGTTGATCAGCTGTCGCCCCCATACGAACATGTGATTTCTAACGCGGTTGCAGAATTATCCCAGCTTCAACCAGATGAATTATCTCGAGAAAAATATCTGTTCGAGGCGGGAATCGAACCCACGGTCTTCCAATCGTGAGTCGGGCGCACTACCACCGCGGCCAATTCCACAAGTATGACAAGTATTTTCACGAACCCAAACCAAAACCCACATTTGTTTTGGAAACCAGATAGTTTACAGCATTTCATGTGATGACAGGGATCACAGAGTACAGGAGCCCAATAGACACACACACGGCATGTATTTTTCAAATATCCGAGAATACGAAGAATAATGGTCTGGAAAAAACCGCAAACAATCAGTTATGAACGAAATTTTTACCACTATTTCACTATATTTTGTGGAACAAAATTTTCAGACATTTTAGCCAATCTTGTACAACCAAAGAGGTCAATAATATGTTGATATGAATTTATTGTGAACTGTCATATGTACTATTATTTCAGTTGGAGCACGTTGAACGCGCACAATGTTGAACGAGAATGAATAGCTTGCTCTGTTGGCCTTCCCCTGTTGTCGAGTTTCCTGGCCATACTTTTGTCTTTCGTTCTCAAAATATGTCTAAACATAACCTTCAAACTTTGATGACTTTTATAATATCCGGTTGTCCATATACTCCATTGAGTTCTTCGTTGTTTCTTATTTCCCGAATACCGTTTACCCTTTTTTTCTCCATATATTTTCCTTAGCACTCTCTCTCATTGAAAAAAATGAGTATCGATTTCAAACCCTGCCGATAAATTTTTTTTGTATTCGTTAAATACAAATGCAATTTTGGACAAAAGTTTTCAATTTCCATCATTGCATGAATATAAAATAATCTGAATCATTTCAACATCTCAGTAAGATCGAAAGAAATATGTTGTAAGTTAGGAAAATTGCGGACAGCAGCACAGACGTCATTACATTTACATCTTCATGAAAACTTAACTGACGCACAAATCTCAAAATACTCCCAATGTTTTATTTTGCCGGTACACTTTATCATTTGTATCAAACAAATAGTCAATTTAGGCACACATTTACACGTGAAAATTAACCCCTTGTCAGCTACTCACTCCCAATTACAACTCTTATGTCAAATATTTCAAATGCAAATGAACCCTATCGACAACTCATTTGGATGACCTCTCAATTGTGTTTCCAACCTTGTGATATTTTAGACATTACAATGATTAGCGACATTATAAAAAAATAAAAAACTCTCCAGTTCCAAATTATAATGTCAATATGAAGAAACAATTTGACTGTTTGAAATGTTCAAACTGATTGAATTGAATGTTGCTAATGAAAATTACAGAAAAAAGAACTCACCGCAGTGTAATTTCTGGTCTGCTTTCATTCTTCACCCAAATCCTTATGTTGAAGAGTAACAAACCGCAACTTAATTTTTTTTAATTCAAACTCGAAAAGAATGGAAACTAGATACTCTGTTGTTGAGCGAAGGAAGCAAAATTTCAGGATTACGTCTGAGAGTTAATCTTAGATCAACCAGAAGCATATAACCCATTTTTTGTAGGGTCACTTATAATATCTTAAACTATTCTAATCAGACGACCCATTCATGATTTGCTGATATTTAGTTTCTCTTTCTAACGGTCGAAATTATTCTAATGTACATCGATTCATGAATTATCTCTGAATAAAGGCGGATAATACCTTTTAGTTGTGTATAGTACTTCGTTCAAAGTACATAAATGTGGGAAAGAAAGTTTTTGGCTTTCTACTACTCCATCTTGATAAAAAAAAAGGATAAGGGAATCTTCCAAAGAAAGGAAGAAAGTAATCGATTTGCAAATAAGTAACTCTATACATGGATGTGTAGATCATGCAAAGAAGTAACTTTCAGACACAAACTGAAAGAAAGTCCTCCTGAAACAGCTA
>WOGP01010100.1:0-10450 GCA_015342065.1 Leptinotarsa undecemlineata
GCACCACTGACTAATCGAGTTGAGGTCTTCTTGAAGGGAATGATGTTCGACTAAGGCATTTCCATACAGTTTAGTATCATCGGCATAAAACGACTTGCTGGACTTTATGGAAAGAGCAAGATCACTTGCATAAACAACGAAGAGGAGCGGGCCAAGAACAGATCCCTGGGGAACTCCACTTGTGACTTGTCTATGCGAAGAAAAAGGGTGACTCACTTTGACCGAGAAAGTTCTATTTGTCATGTAATTTTCAATCCATAGGTTTAGTTGGCCTCGAATACCGTGTGTGTCAAGTTTATGCATTAGCCTCCACACTGGGACCCTGTCGAAAGCCTTGGCAAAGTCAAGATAAACGATATCTATCGTAAGCTGTCGTCCAATCGTTCATGAACTGTAGTAGATTGCTGGTGGTTGATCTACCTTTGACAAAACCATGTTGTTCTGGTGGTATGCGTTTTCTGTTGAAAATTCTGACATCTTCTACGATGATGGATTCCATTACTTTGGAAGGTACGGATAAAAGACTAATGGGCCTATAGTTAATTGGATTGAGTTTATCGCCTTTTTTGAAAATAGCAGTGACAGATGCCTTCTTCCAGGCCCAAGCCTGTTTGGCAATACAGTTGACCATAACCTATTAAAAGGTCCATTTTCAGATTATTTAACAATAAGCTTTGCACGGACTGGTTATTCGTCATATTAGGAAACGTTAGTTGAAATTCCAGAAATTCATATTCGTTTTTGCTACCTCTTGAACATTCACTATAAAGTAAACAAATGAGGATTTTTTCAGCCAAAGATTAACAAACATAAGACGAGATACAGTGTACGAAATCATTCAATCTAGAGCGGTCAGGAGTATTGATTCTGCTATGGAAAATATGTCAATGTGCATTTCGAGCTTATTGTTTGTCATATGAAATGATTGTGTTTCATTGTCATCACCACCATATTTAGTTTCAATTAAATGGTAAAGTACTATGGTAAAGTTCTATCTATGATAAAACTTATGCAATGTTCACAAAGAATTTCATTGAAGATGTGTTTCGCTACACGGCAACTTCATCAGTTGAAAAAATCTGTTAAATAAGTTTTTCCGTTATTCATCTGTAGACTGGTACATGAAACTCTTCTGAAATATCTTTTATATGACAGTAGATAATCACAGGTCGATTTGAAAAAATCATTACCGTGTGACAAAACGCGTTTAAATTTATTGAGAAAGTTATATAATTTTTATAATGGGCAGTGGTACTGACTTTCATCACGTAAATGTGTATTCTTAATAATAAGTACCTTCACGATCCTTCTCGTTATATTTTGAAACCACACCACAAAGAGAAATCCGTCCAAACTCATTCATATGTTTCAAAACGGTTGTACTGATATCTCCTCCAACCTAAAAATGGAAATTGATCAATATCCTAATCAATGATTTTATTCTCAAATCATCAGCCTTTCAATATTTAAAAGACTACTGATTTCTATTCTTTTCAATTCTGGTTTATTTTTTATGAAGCAGTTTTTATTTTTTGTTTCTCCCTAGCCCTCGAACTTAGATTACTCACATTATCAAAGTAACAATCCACACCTCCAGCAGCCTTCTCTGATAATTCCTTATCAATATTACTTGTTTTATAATTGATGAAATGATCGAATCCCAATTCGTTGACCAACCACTGTCCTTTCTCATCTGAGCCAGCGATTCCAATCACTTTGCATCCTTTCATTTTCGCAATTTGCCCCACTAGGCTTCCAACAGCTCCAGCTGCTCCCGAAACTACTACAGTTTCTCCGGCTTTTGGTTTGCAAATTTCCAGAAAACCAAAATATGCGGTATTACTGAAAGTTTCGTAAAACATATTATAAATAAGTTACATTTCGATGCTATAGGGAAAATTGTGATTTTTGATAAACATTCGGGACTGTCAGATGAAGGAAAATTCAAGAAAACATAGGCCAACATTGTTTCAACTATGTGGTTTGTCGATACGCCCTATGTCGATACGGAACGTAGTATCTCTCCAACTTGATTTCTGCTTCCATATTGTGTATTCGCCATTGAGATTGCTGACCCCGAAATCATACTGACTTATCTCAAGACGGAAGACATTGGTTTTCAGAAATGGAAAGGGCTTTCTGAATCTCTTTCGTAGATATCAGTTTGTCCAGTTGGAGCTCTCTATAGAAAGCTTCTATAGATACCCTTCAGCAGTTGGTAGATTATCAACGACAGGTGGAGGCTCTTGAAATAAGCGAGAATTAGTTATTTTTTGCAATTTTTTTGCCTATCCGGTCAAGGAAATGCTGTTTAGTGGTTAGCAACACTTCTTAACTCAAATTTCAACGGCTATGCGCCGCACGGCAGACATAAATGTATATTAGCCGCCCTGTGTCGATACGGAACATATTATCACTCCAATTTCATTTACGCTTCAATCTCGGGTATTCCCCATTGAGATTACCGAACCAAGGAGGCTAAATTTTACCAGATCTATCAGGCTAGCAAGGCGAATCCAGCAAAATTGCAAAAAAATACATCAATTTGTAGCTAATTAGTTGCTGATTAGTTGCCAAAACAACGATTTTGTTGCTCGTGCCGATCCCTAAAAATCGCAAATAATGCTATCATGATATCAAGGTAGCAAGGTAACTCAATAAATTATATATTTTCCCTTTGATCTTTACAGAATATTTAGTTGCTATTTAGTTGGTTTACCTTGGATATAGCGAAAAATTTTTCATTATTTTTTTTTATTTTTTTATGATCCTGCTATCTTGAAACTAGTTTTTCTTAGAATAAAAAGTGTTTCAAATTTGTTGCTCACCGGGAGTATACTCAAATACATCTTGAGTATCAGCAACAAAGTAGTTGAAACTAATCGGCTGATTTTTTTTCCTCGTTCTTACTATATTGAAACTAGTTTTCCTAAGAATGAAAAGTATTTCAAATTTGTTGCTCAACAGGAGTATACTCATATACACCTTGATAATCAGCAACTCAAATACACCTTGAGTATCAGTAACAAAATAGTTGAAACCGATCGGCCGATTTTAAATTTAATTTCTTCATTTTCCTCGTTCTTGTTATCTTCAAACTGGTTGAACTGAATAGTGATACTGGATAGTAAGAACAAGGAAAATTGAAAAAATAATTAAAAATCGGCCGATCTGTTTCAACTATTTTGTTACTGATACTCAAGGTGTATTTGAGTATACTCCTGATGAGCAACACATTTGAAGAAGAACGAGGAAAATGAAAAAAAAAAATAAATCGGCTGATCGGTTTCAACTATTTGTTGCTGATACTCAAGTGTATTTGATAGCAAGAACGAGAAAAAAGGAAAAAAATCGGCCGATCGGTTTCAACTATTTCGTTGCTGATACTCAAGGTGTATTTGAGAACCCACCTGATGAGCAACAAATTTAAAACACTTTTCATTCCAAAGAAAAGCAGTTTCAAGGTAGCAAAAATGAGGAAAATGAAAAAAAAATTGAAATCGGCCGCTTGGTTTCAAATATTTGTTGCTGATACTCAAGGTGTATTTGAGTATACTTCTGGTGAGCAACAAATTTGAAACACTTTTTATTCTAAGGAAAACCAGTTTCAAGATAGCAAGAATGAGGAAAAAGAAAAAAATTTCAAAAATCGGCCGATCGGTTTCAACTATTTCTTGCTTATACCAAAGGTGTATATGAGTACCCTCCTGATGAGCAACAAATTCAAAACACTTTTCATTCCAAAGAAAAGCAGTTTCAAGGTAGCAAGAATAAGGAAAATGAAAAAAAAAATCGGCCGAACGGTTTCAACTATTTTGTTGCTGATATTCAAGGTGTCTTTGAGTCCCCTTCTGGTGAGCAACAAATTCATAATACTCCGTATTCCAAGAAATACCGGTTTCGAAATAGCAAGAACAGGGAGAATTTAAAAAAATATTAAAAATCGGCCGATCAAGGCCAACTATTTTGTTGCTGATTTTTGGAGTGTATTTGAGTACCCTCCTGATGAGCAACAAATTTGAAACGCTTTTTATTCTCAGGAAAACCAGTATCAAGATAGCAAGATCGATAGCAAATACACCTTGCTGATACGCAAGGTGTATTTGAGTACTCTCCTGATGAGTAATAAGTTTAAAATACTTTTCATCCAAAGAAAAGCAGTTTCAAGGTAGCAAGAATGAGGAAACTGAAAAACAAATTTAAAATTGGCCGATCGGTTTCAAATATTTATTGCTGATACTCAAGGTGTATTTGAATATATTCCTGGTGAGCAACAAACTTCTGAGGGAAACCAGTTTTAAGATAGCAAGAACGTGGAAAATTAAAGAAAATTGAAAATCGGCTGATCGGTTTCAGCTATTTTGTTGCTGTTACTCAAGGTGTATTTAAGTTTACTCTTGGTGAGCAACAACAGACAACAGACAGTTTCAAAATAGCAAGATCATAAAAAAAATAAAAGAAATATTTGAAAAAATATTTAAAAATTTTTCGCTATATCCAAGGTTTAGCAATTAAATAGCAACTAAATATTCTGTAAAGATCGAAGGGAAAGTATATAATTTATTGAGTTACCTTGCTACCTTGATATCACGATACCATTATTTGCGATTTCTGGGGATCGGCACGAGCAACAAAATCATTGTTTCGGCAACTAATTAGCAATTAATCAGCTACAAATTGATGTTTTTCTTTGCATTTTTGCTGGATTCGCCTTACTCGCCTGATAAGGCTAAGTTTACCTTTTTGTTTGGTAAAGTGCTTGAACGGCACATCCACATGAGTCAGTTGGTATACAACATCGCAGTAACATCATCAACCTAGAGATAACGGTAGTTGTTTGAAAAATATCATTGTATTAGAAAGAAAACAATATATAACGTATATGTTTCAAGTTTGAAGACGCTGCGCTGTTCAGTATGTGACGAGCTCGTGCCGAAAAACACTTTTTTATGTTGGTGTGAGATATACGTTTTCATCAGATACATTTTACACTCATCACAAAAAAATTGAGATTGGGAGAGCTATAAAATTAGTTTTTTTTAAAAAAAGACGGGTTATTCGTCGACTTGACGTCTGTAAATGATCTGCATACTACAAAGGTCAAAATTAGCATTGACAAATAATATAACACGTTGTAGGTAATACATAGACAACAAATGATCATTCATTGTTTATAATCGTTAATGAAGTAATGGTATTAGTGAGTTTAGCAATATAACAAAAATAAATGAAAAAATTTCAACTTTCATGTAGAGAAGTTATAATGAAATGGAAAAATAGGTTTCAGAGACGGTTTAGTATATGCATAAGCCACAACTCATTGACTATTTTCATCGTTTGTTTGAAGGTGATTGACAATGTTTCATGATGAATTTTACTAGTTCCATTGTCTAATATATGAAATGATTTGAAATCCCTGAGACACCTAAAAGAGAAGAATTAAAAAATGAATAGCTGAAAATAAAAATTATATCAAGCAAAAATCTGAAATGAAATAACAGTGAAATAAAATACAAGTAAAAGTAGAACAATTGAACAAAAATTAAATAAAAATAAAGAAATGAAAAAAGAAAATAAAAATACAAAGTTAAGAGATTCCAAGCCACGTTTGATCACGACGTTTCGATTGTTGATATCTACAATCATCTTTGGGTGATAATTGGACCTATTCTTCCGAGAGATGACTATTTATGAGTCGTTCGAGTACTTTCACTTATTCCCGCTTTTCATTTTCCGCTTCACTGGTTTAGTGGGAGATGACCGTTTGGCGATTAACAACACAACATCGAGTCCAAAGCTGAGATCATACACAGAGAGAAACATTAGTATAGGATAAAATTCAAGGAAGCTGCATACATGTTGTCCAACAAGGTATTCAGCCAAGCCAGCGTAGAGATACGCAACGTATAAAAACCCATCATTATGCGAAAAATAGCCAGCTCCCGCCAAACGGTCATTTCCCACTGAACCAGTGAAGCGTGAAAAATTGAAAGCGGGGATATGTTAAAGTACTCGAACGACCCATAAATAGTCATCTCTCGGAGGAATCGGTTTAGTCATCACCCTAGACGATTGTAGAAACCAAAAATCGAAACGTCGTGAACTAACGTGTTTTGGAATCTCTTGACTTTATATTTTTATTTTCCTTTTTCATTTCTTTATAAGTAAAACTAGAACAATTGAATAAAAACTAAATAAAATTAAAGAAAAGTTTTATTTCAGTGTTATTTCATTTCAGGTTTTTTCTTAATAAAATTTTTATTTACAGGCATTCATTTTTTAATTCTTCTTTTTTTTAGTTGCTTCAGAGATTACAAATCATTTTATATATTATTAGACAATGGAAGTCCGAATTAGTGACATTCATCAGTAATAATTACATTCAAATATACATTTAAAGTCATATATTGGAATCACCACATCAAGAAACTTTTGAGAAATGTCGAGCTCATAAACATATTTTCACATTCAGAGCAAATTTGAATTTGTGAAATAGTTACCAATCGTTACCAATTTATGTTGCTCCTTTGCGAGAATGCCAAATGTCTTAGGGTTTTTATCAAACTGAAGTACAGTGGTGTCATTGATGAAATAAGAAATACACTGGGGCCTAACACATATCCTTGTGGTACCATTTGAGCAACCTCCAAAATGTTCTGGAATGTTGTGGAATGCTCTAGAACACTCTGTAATGTCCTGGACTGTTATGCACCTTTGTAGAGGGTAATAATGGATGAAAAGCTATCTCATAACTTTCTTGATACTTTTCAAATAATCTGGGATGTTTCGAAAATGTTTTGTAATGTTGTGAAATACTTTAGAATACTCTATAATGTTCTGAAACTTTGAAGAGTTTCTTCAGATTCGTCATCAGCAGACCAAAATACGCAAATTTAAGTGTTAATTATTGTTCGTTGCAGGTAGTTCTGCACAAAGCCATACGTTTCCCAACTGTCCAGCAACATTATTTCCGAGTGCCTTTGGGAAAATCGGTGATAGTAGCCATTTCGGCCTCACAACTGCTAACGTCCGAAGATGTCAAATATTACAGCTCTACGAAACGGGAATGCTACCTCCAAGGCGAAAAAGACTTGAAATTTTTCCAGAATTACACTCAGTTCAATTGTAAACTAGAGTGTCTCGCTAATCACACACTGCACCTGTGTGGTTGCGTTGCCTTCTACATGCCAAGTAAGTTGAAACTTTAGAAACACACTGGTTTTAAAGTAAAGCAGTTGTTTCTAAACAAAAGTAGTAGTTTCTCGCGGTTTTTTCTTATGGTGTGTATCTAAAAAAAATCAGCTTTCTCCACACTGAATTTCACCACACTTCGGGTTTGATCACTTTAAGGAGAGACTTCAAATCTCAAAGTAAGATCCCCGATTGATAGATTGTTTTCTCGGAATACTAGAAGAAAGTTTATCAAAATCGGTGCTGTTACAGCTTGTTAAAACTAACTAGAAAGAGACTTGAGTTTTGTAGCGAGCTCTTACTATCGGTTACAAATCAATTTTCATTCATTCATTCGATTCAACCGACGGCCCACTTCAATGGTTTCAAGTACTAACAACTATTAGCCGTTGGATTCCAGCAATCACGAAATTTGGCTTGAATACCACCAGAATCTGCAATATCCATTTATCTCTGTGCAATGTAATGAGCTGAGCTGTCAGTTGATTATGCAACAAATTAAACGACCCCCGCGCTGACATCATCAAAGACCAGGATGTCCCTGTCAGGATCGATTTGTGTTACGCTCTATTCATTTTACATCCACCTAGTGTTCATCATATCCATGTACTCATCACATGTTATCGGTTATCCTAATGTGAAATGCTGGATGAACGTCTACAGAAATCGTAGCCAGTGGAATACATTCAAGATGAAACAATAAGTTTTTTTAATTTTATTGACTACTAAAAAAAACCCATTTCATTGCAAGGTCTAGTAAATGAAAAATTCACAAATTCTGCTTGAATCTCTTATGCTTTGAACGGTATCTATCGTTTTTGGAAACTGCTAACCACAATTGATTTTATTTGACTCAAAAAGTGGAATTTGGAAAAGTGGATATCCTAAAGACAAGATGTCATCAAAGATGCCTGAACGACAACAAAACAATTGGAGCTAAAGCCATAAAAACATCAAACCGCGTAGACTTCTCGGGATGATTGTCAAAAACTGATGAAATTTACTGAACGGGAAGCAATTGACATTGCTGGATCAAAATATTTACACACCTTTCTGTACTTGAGACATCAATGAACCTAAAAGTGACATCGAGAATGGTATGTAGGTGTCGCGAAGAACTGAAGAAGTTGATGGTTAGAAGTAGATTGACTCTATACTGGGTGCCAGGACACTAAGAAACTGCAAACAACGAAAAATCTGATGAGAATGCTAGACACAGATCATGAACTCCACATATAGGTACACTCTTAACCACTCGTGGGGTTCCAAAATCTCAACTACTGAACAGGATCAAAAAACTGGTCCACATGAAACCTGAAGAGACTGGAAAAATATACACCGGAACACACACAGAATAACTGCATCAATATCTGCTCGGAATCATTACAGGGCTACTAACTGGATACTGACCATTGAGAGAACAGCTGAACAAAATAGGGCTGTATAACGGAGACCTTAGCACTGCAATAAGGGGTAACACATTGATTGGATCGAATTTTTTATCAAAAATAGACGCCAATTTGTCTCTTTGGAACCCAAACCTAATGAAAGTTACTCAGAATTTATTTCTGATGCGACCCATACTGTTTATACTGTCTTGCAATGAAATGAATAGTACAATTGCGTCATGTATGCAGGCGATCTATTTGTCTTGATTTCGAATAAAGGTGGCAATTTTTCAAAACTAAAATTTTAATAGAGTTATGAATTGTTTACTTTCCTGGTGTAGTCTAACTTTCTTTATTTCAACCTATATAAAAGTCACTCTACGATTTCGCCACCGACAAAAAACTGCTCTGATATAGAAGTCTCTATGAATGATAATACTCTCTCTCAGGTGGAGGTGTGCAAATGGGCTACCAGGCACATATAGAATCTAGAATAAAGTATAGTATATGCCTTTGGGATTGCTCCACACCAACCAAGAGGGTATTTAATACTAAGAAACTGATTGTGTGACTGTTTTGAGTGTAATTGATTGGACGCTAATTTTATGAAGATTCCTATACAGATAATTGGTTAATTGAAACATAAAAGTTATTATCATTTTCATTATAATCAGCAAAAAAAACTATTTTCAGGAGAAAGGGGTATACCGATCTGTGGAAATGGAAACAAACAATGCATGAAGGATGTCAAAAGTAAGTATTTGTGTCGATGGTTATAAAGAACAAAAAGTGTAAGCTTCAGCTGCAGTTAGCTACCTAAAAACACCATGGTCATTATATGATGGTCAGCGGTTACTGTAATTAACTAGAACTTTCTGCAACCGGACCAAACCATCGACGAAATCGGCAAAGTGTACCAGAAATTGTCTTCTCTCTTTTTATCACAGAGGTTTATCGCGGTTCTTTTCTTCTGGATTTTTTCAACATCAATGGTGTTGAAATATTCACCATTTACCTTTGAGCTTGAATAAGCAGAAATATACATCGGAAAATTATTTATTAACAAAATCGTAATGAAAAGACAAATGAAAATTTCTATGTTTTTTATCACTTTTAATTGTAACTAACGTTACCGCAGTTTCGTCTTATAAGGACAATTTCAAACATATACAATTGTATAAATTGTAAATTGTATTAGTTTGAAAATGTCCATATAGAACATAGTAAAAAACATAGAAATTTTCATTTCTCTTTTCATAATTTCTTTTTATTTTCACTCTGAAAGGTTCACAAAATTTCAGAAGATCTTGCTCAAGAAAGTTTTTGTTTTTTCAATTCAATGGAAATCAAACCTTCTGAAGCGGATAGAATTTATATACAGGGCTATTCAAATTCGTTTCTGTACATGGGGATCTCGTAAACGATAAGAGATAGAATATCGGTTGAGCTGTGGCATAGTTGTGTATTTTAGATACCTATTCAATGATGTAAAGAAATCGAATAAAGCTCTTTTGGTTCTGGAGATATACAGAATAAATAAAAAAATCCCAAATTATTTATATATATTGCCTGTATCTTCTTTATTCGCAGACATATTGAAAATCTGTCCACATTTTGCTATTGGTACTTGATGTAGGCTCTCAGAATATATCCATGAATCTTTTATACAGGGTGTCATCTGACTTGGGCCACCCCCATCTTTGAATTTTTAATTACGGACCTGTATTTTTTGTTGTAATTTTTGGATCGTTGACGTTCACTTCATGCTGAGAAATTTAATTCAATGTTATATTTCGTAATTTTTCGGTAATATTCGATTATAATAGTGTGAATAGTTCTTTGAATTGATTTGTATTTCATGATTGTTCCAA